>JAIUCV010002506.1:0-45807 GCA_026724425.1 Erythrophleum ivorense
ATCGGCTGCCAAAAGGACCCCGTTTGTGGTTTAAGGCTAAGTTCATTCTTCGATATATCTCACTCGAGATGTAAGTTTACTAGTCTTCTAGTTTACTTTCCCCTACCCCTGCATCTATCTCATTCGCTGAGATAGGTTTCATTCAAAGAGAGCGCGACCCCTGCTCAACAATGGTCACCGAGATATGCCATCCATCTGAACTACCGCCAATAAAGAGAAGGGTGGGTATAGAAAAGAAAGAGAGGATAGACTTTATTCCCCCAAAAAAGGGTTATACTAAGGTTCAATTCCTTAGCTATCTCTAGTGGTATTGTTTCCACTCCTCGTCTAAGGTATTGGAACCGAAACGGGGTCTGCGGGCCGCAACCCGACCAGCTAAGAGCCACTCCAAGCTTGAGGAAGAATACGATATCACTAAAGCAACCCTTGAAAGCAACGCGTAATTGCTTGCTGCACTTCGCGCGTGAGAACATTGAGGAACCATCGCTTCGGCCCCTTCGCATGAAGCGATTGAGCTATGGAGTTATCTTTTCTCCATAGCGTATTAGATTCAGACTGATGGAATGATTATTCTTACAGAACTGTCCTACGGGGAAAGAATCTTTCGATATAGTATCGTGCTTTATCTCAATCTCTACGCTATCTATTATCTAGAAAGTCTCCCTCCCGGTATGCTCCTTACGCTCGTTTACGCGATATCGTATTATAAAGAAGAAGATCCCGTCTGGCTTTCCGCTTTCAAGCTTTCGCTAGGTCTTGGTCTTCTCTCTTTCCCTTGCTCGATGGGAAGAATAGCGTAATAAAGGAAGAGCCTACTTTCGTACTCAAGGGTTGAGCTTTCGTACTCAAGCCTTCTTATACAGAATCCGAATCTGCTACTAAAGAAGAAGAACCTCTTCAAGATTAATCTTGGGTTAGAGTTAGCTAGACTCTTGGAAAAATAGACTTTCCTTCTCTATACGTACAGCCTCTCTGTCCTAGCCGACGGGGCCCTCGAAGAAGTTATGTTTTCTACTATACGATGCCACAGGGAAAGCGCGGAACTCCTTAACGAAAGAATGGTTACTGGACAAGAATAGGCCGGCCAAGAGAGAGGGGAAGGGACTTCCGCGCGCATCGTCGATCAGGGCTATTTGAACTACTTCGAATTTCTTGCACTCAAAGAAGACCAATTCAACAAGTGCTAATGCAGTCGGTCACATCTTCTCTGTCAGAGACAGCAGCGGATAAAAGAGCTGCTCTCCCGGATAGGCTTGAAAACCTTTGCTTCTTTGCCAACTCTGATAAAGCTTCTCGATAATGTATAATTTGTTCCATTTTGCTCTAACGGGGCTTCTAAGGCCATTTCTGGTCCTCATTTGGATGATTACCCTAATCTTGGACGAGCGAGACAGGGGCCATGTAGCTAAGCGGACTAGGCTCTATTGAGCGGAGCATCGCCTTTTTACTATAAGAGCTGGATAACATACGTAATTAGAGAAGTGAACCAGGTTTTGTTCTGAGTAAGTAGGAAGATATGCCAAGGCTGCTTCGTAAGGATAGAAAGCATCGGTTATGAAATTGATAGACCAAGGCCCGGAGGCATAGTTCCAAGCTCCGCTTTTGAAGCACAGGCTAAGGCTGAAAAAAGGGGCGTATAGGCAAGTTTCACCCGCTTATAAGCTAAAGCTAGAATCGACATGGTAGTTCGCCAGGAAGAGATGCTGACACAGACAGATAAAAGTAGTAGAAATTCCCGGCATATGATTCGACGGCCAGCTGAAGAACTACGATAGGATTCGCCCCCGGCAGAGCAACTTTGTTCAAGGCAAGACTAAGAGGATTCCCGCCTGTAATGCTCAGATAGAGCCAGCAGATGTCTCCATCAGCTAACTCGAGACAACTTTCCGAAATTCCATCTGATCCTAAAAATAAATAAAAAAGTCAGATCCAATCGGGACGTTCGAAAATGCAAATTTTTACGGCTGAGCGCAAGGAATCTCATTGTGTCCTCACGTTTTCCCCCCTAAATGATTCTCCTATAACACATACCTAATCTCTACTTTAGGTATGTTTCTTATGTTGCTTGCTTCACGGACGAATGCCTTCTTTAACGCGTCCTTTACGAGGGCGTGGGAATGCTTGCTTGATTAAGTATAAATTCTTTTTTTTTCTTGAGTAGACGTCACTGGGACATCTACTGCTTGGATTCTGATCTTACTAAGTCCTGGGTGGAGCATTAAGGCTTTATCTTCATCCTGTTCTTGTTACAGGGATCCGTCCAATCCCAATCAAAGCTTGAAGGATGCCCATATAGAAACTCCTTACGGGGTGAAGTCCCAACCAAGCCAAGAGGCCGCATCCTAAAAACACAAACCTGTGCCAAAAGAAAGGCATTTCCGGTGGGAAAGCTCAAACTCGCGTAACAAAGGCTCGGCCAGAGATCAGGTGCTAGAAGACCGTAAGACGAGATAGTGAAAGATATCGAAATTGGATTCGCTCTTCCTTAGCCCAAGCACTAAGCGTCTTCAAACCTTCTTCCAAAGAATATATATTATGTTTCGGAAGAAAACTCATATGTATCTTGTTATGGTTCGTGCCCAATCCCCCTTATTTAGGCACATCAAACCAATCCCCTTCCCGAGATGACGCTAAGGTAGTTGGAAAGGAAGTAGGCAAGGATCGTTCGCTAGAATGAGCTTGAATAGGGCTTCTTACCGCCCTTCACTATCAATCAGCTAGAGATATGCTGCTCTAAAGACATTAGGGGAGTTTACTTTGTTCATTCGAAGGGGGATGAAGGTCGCAAGGTGGGATTGACCAACAGGAGAGATTATATGGGCTATTTGCCTTAACTGAATCAGTAGTATCAGCTACTCAATGAGAGGAGACATTCGGGCGTTCTAACTCCCGTTCTAACGCTTAATCCGTTACAGCAACTGAAAAGATATAAGAATTAAATGCGCATACAAGCTCGCTTTAGGTGGGAACTCAAGCCATTCTACTTCGGGACAATGGGAAACTAGTCTCATGGCTGCATGCTCTTCTTCCCGATCCCGATTTCCGAGTTATATAGCCTGGATGGGAGCTGCAGTTCAAATACCTCTTATGAGTGGAGCTCCTTGTTCTATTTGAGTAGCTTGGTTTGGTTAGCAGCTTGGAGTTTAGTAATTGCCTGTAGTAAAGCCTGCAGTTATAAGGCTTTGGGGTAAGCACGCAAGCAGCATTTGATGTGGGAGTCAAGGCAAAGAAAGGGGTTTGGTAGCTAGAACCAGGGCTTTCTAAATAGACTATCCTTATAAGATCTAACTCGTCTCCTTATCCTCAAGGTATGAGATAGCTCCTTTAGTTAAGTAACTAAAGCAAGGAGAAGCGATTTGCATACTTGGGATTAGCTTATGATTTGGGAGTAGCCTGTAGCTAGATTTGGCTGTAGTTAGAGAGGGCTTGCAAAGGACAGATGTCCCAGTTAGATGACTTCAGGAGCTAATGCCACTCGACTGGTTGGAGAGAGGTGAAGCTTGCTGATTCGTTAGAGTCTGGGGGAATGCCGCTTTTTGAAAATGAAAAGAACTCATGCAGGACGTAAGTACTTCTCTGAACGTCTTTCATTTCATAATTTTTTTAATATAGGTAGAGTTGGGGCCGTGCTTTCTGAGATCCCGCTCAACCCTATCCTAAAAGGGGCTCTTGTAGAGTTTCTGCGTAGAGAAGCGGCACCCTTGGATCTCAAATTGTTCCCTGATGAAGAAAAAATATATATATATTAGGATCTAGCCCCCGGGTTACTATGTCCCTCCCAAAATATTGACGTAGACTGCTACGGCCTGGATGTAGCATTCACTTTTGGGTCCATTGAAATAAAGATCTCTTAAGGCATCTAAAACAATAGGTAAGTTTTCGGTATCCCCAATCAATCATATCCAATCCTGCTGTCGAAAGCGTCATCTAATCCTGCATCCTCTGGTAAAATCAAATGTTCGACCGATGTGTCGGGTTCATTCTCAGTAGCCATACCGAAAAGGAACCAATGCCAACAGAGGAGTTACGGGCGAGCAAGGAAACCCTATGGCTAAGAAGACTACTGCGACCGTGAAGGGAGGGAGGAGCCCGAATGCCCACTGGAGGATATCCTCTGGGTCTTAGTCCAATAGAACCGACGGAATAGAATGAATCGTCTCTTTTATGTGGTTAACACGGGGCCGAAAGGTTTGACGCACGTTCCTAGCTTTGCCGGAAAAAGTCTGGACCCGCTCAATCAGATAGGACAACCTACTCCTTAGTGGAACCAGACTTTGCCACTCACCTTTATCCGAATAAAGAGGTACAATATAAGGAAGAAACTGATACAACGAGTTCAGCTGAACCACCCAGATAAGCTTCTTTCATCAAGCAACACAGCCTAGCCCGAGTTCGTATTGGTCAATTTCGGGTCAGCAAGGGGGCTTTAGCCTGACGCAAGTCGTCTCCGCGGCTATACTATATCAAATAGCCTAGGGCGCTACTGTACTAGTTTTTGTCGGGTTCTTTGCTAGCCAGACACCTGTCAACCAACCATCCAGCCACTTAAAGTTCTTTCGCAAGCAAAGGAAAAGTTCTTTCTCTAAATCGGGCCCGGGAGAACCATTCAAGCGCAGAGATGGCTCTGCTGCGATAGAGGATGAAGAAGAATCCGTAGGCAACTGGTCGTTACTAGAAGATGATAAAGCTGCAGGCTGCTCTTTATTATTAGAAGAGCGAGGTGCAAGTGCTGGCTGCTCAATAGAGGGCTGCGACCCGGATTCCCTTGAGACTCTGACTCTCCCTGATGCACGGGAGACGCAGGAAAAACCACTGGTGAAGAAGATCCATAAGATGCTGATCCAATAGGCGCCTACTAAAAAAAGGGGGAGTTGAATAACTCGTGCTCATGGAAGGTAACATGCCGGGACGGCGAAAACGAGAAGAAGGATCAAAACATCGAAAGCCTTTCTGAGCCAGAGAATTGGACGTGTGATCCCCGATGCGACTGAATGCCACCTCGGAAGATCCTGCCTCGGACCTGGACGAGGTGTGATCCATAATAGCCTGTTTAGCGGCGAAACGTGCCTGCTCGTAGATCAAAGAATTAAAAAGAAATTAGTGCACACATAAAAATAAGAGGAATGCTATGGGCACATACATGTGTGTCCTCTTTCTCATTATCTGGAGCTACTTCCTCCCGCATACTGATTTCCCCGCAAGTCTTCAATCAAGTCCTAGACTCAGTCTTTCAACGATCCATTTGAGTCACAACCCTCTTTCCTTCTTTATTCGAGAGTCATTTCCCTTAGTGACTCTAGAATTCCATCAACCAGATCTTCACTTATGTTATTTTTTGTTGTGACATTTTGTTACAACGAATGGAGTGAAGGCATTAGCTTACTCTAAAGTAGTGTGGATAAGCAAATGTAGATTTTGTGTGCACAAGCGTCTGTCCCTTCTTTTGTTCTGGTCTTCGCTTGTCTTAGTACTTATTCCGACATGTGAGTAGAAGCGCTGTGCATTCGCTTTCCACTTACTTCAACAAAAAAAAAGCGGAGCGGTAAGGGTTGAAGAGCTATAGCTAGCAGAGGCACTCATAGTGATAGTTCAAGAGCTCAAGTTTACCAGTTGAAGCGCTTGATTCCCATTTGATGATGTGATTCATAACCAAATGACCCACCCGCGCTGCTTGCCTGCTTGTTCTGCTCTCGCTTACACATCTACTTAGCAAGTCTACTTAGCTTCGTTGCCTGCTCTCCGGGGAAAGCTTTCATGTAATAAACAGGTAACGCTCCGGATAGTTAGGTTCTCTATATTATTATAGCTACCAAAGAACTAGAACATCACTCACTACAGGCAAATAGGAAAAAAAAGCCAGCCTACGCTTTAGCTAATGAGGCAGGCAAGCAGCCTAGTGTTCCAAAGCTACAAGGGAGTTCGCATCTCGTTATGATAACGGCTTCTGCTCAAGGTAAGCTATGTCGCCCTGGTTCACCAATTCAGTCGTACGTGGCTTGGCATCGGTGTGTACATCTAGGTCCGGTCCTTACTTCGGTCAATAATGAAAAAATTTCAAAAGAAAAGGATCGGACTCCTCGATCAGAGAACCTGCGTATGGTGAAGCAATGCTGGCCCCTTTTCAAGGAAATGGGAAGATTAGAAATCTATCATTGGTCTTTTTTTTTGTTTAATTTAATCGAGTTTGTCTTTTGAAGGAGATTGCCGCTAGCCTCGCTTTCACTTTAGAACCTCTATGTCTAGAATAGAGAGATTACTCGGCCGTATCAAAGCGGGTAGTTGCTTATCTAGTTGCTACGGCTCAGCTGGCCTTAGGACCCAAAGCTGCATTCAAAGAAAGGGCAAGTCCTTCTGGCTTTACTTCGGGATGGACAAAGAACGAAAACTTATATTAAAGAAAATTAAGTAGCCGAAAGATCGGGAAGGAGGTCAAGCAGGGCTTCTTCAATCAACCTTGGGGAGTTCTTCTTAAGCTATGTCCGCTGACGAAGTTGGGGAGCTTGGCCAGGGTTGCTTGATGTGGCTTTCGAGGCCCTATGTCATTCTTTGAGGAGTACAGTCATCTCAGCATTGGGACTTTACCGAACGAATAATGGATTCGCATAGTACGTAGTCCCAGTCTCACCCGGTCCGCTTCGAGATCAGTTCAATCAGCGGCTAAGTACGCTTAAGTACTCACTTACGCTCCGCGATAAGCATGCGAGTCAATTCGCCCCTTGACCACTTCTGTTGAAAAAAAGCGATGAAAATTCAGCAGAAAATGTCGTAAGCAGTGAAACTTCATTTTTGAAAGGCCGTCGAAAGGCATATTTCGCCTTCCAGAATGAATAGCGATGATCGAGTTCTTGCCTTTCATTGGGTTTCGTTTCATCTGGTCACTGAATGAAATAAAGTTAGTGTTCCGTAAGTGAAAGAAATTGATTGACTCATATTCCCCGCCCTTCCTAACGAGACCAACTCGTGTGTAAACGACCATCTCGAAGGCGGGCCAGCAAGCCGGTTACAGTGGGAGAGCAAAGCAGACCAACTAACGAAACAATCCATACGGAGAGAGCGAAGCAGGCTACCTGACCAAAACAAACAGAGCTTCCCTAACCAGAAAGAAGATCGAGGCAGGCGTATACAGCTTTGCATCAACGGGAAGAACGACACACCATAATCTCGCTTTAACAGGACAGTTAGTCCTGCCTTGCTTTAATAGGACTCATAATAACGAAAAAGGCTTAGGAGGCAAAATTCCTCCTTTCTTCTACCTCACTCCTTTTTTACATATCTCACTTTTCGCGCGATTGCTTAGCTTTCTATCTATCTATAGATTACTTTACCTCTGTTCCTATTATATTGTTCTCCCTCCCTTCTATCCCTTTCTTTCTGCTTTCACCCTAGGGAAAAATGAGAGCTTCAAGCCAAAGATGCTACTGCTGCTAAATCAGCCAATGGAATGCAACCTTACCAGGCCGGTTTTCAATCTTCCAAGACAGAGAAAGAGAGAATAATATCGAATGCCATCACTTACTCACTTACGGAAAGAGAGAAGACAGTGGGACCATTCGAAGAAAGGGGGAGAAGGACCACTTAGCAAGCTATCAGGCTGATTGCATTGTTTAAGTGAACGTGAACTAGACTCCGACAGAGCGGGTAAGCAAGCTACGCACCTTCTTTGACTTAAAGCCAAGTAAAGTAAGGCAAGTTGCTCTTCTTGAATGAAAGAAAGGATAGGAAGAGAATAGAAGAGAATGAGAGACTGAACACAAAGGCAATCTAGACCAAGAGGCTGGACCAAGAAGCTCGTGCTAGAAGTGCCGCCCAATAGCCAGTTGCCTGGCTTAGATTCCGGAATAGGCACTCTGAAATCTAGACCTTTCTCTGCTATGAGATCATACAGTTTCCACAGCAGTCCAAAACGGACTAGCTCAGGATCAACTGAAGTGACTCGCCAATCGCGATTAACGACTGGAGCATCGAAGAAGTCTTGGTCTTGGATGGTAACCGTCGGACTCCATGCAATCACGTAGTACCATCGACAGTAGGTGAGCCATTGTCTGACCCATGATCGAAGAAGAGTTCTTGAAAGAAAATCTTCAGCCTTAATAACTTCACTAGGAAGCACCTTGAGTTCCTTAGGGAACATCTCCTTCCTCAAATAATCTATGAGCACACCGCGAAGGTATGGATTCAAAGGTCGACCGCGACGAGTGTACATACTAAACAGCCTCTCGAGGCGAAGCGGTCGAGTGTGCTGCAGTCGCGAAAGAGTTCTATATCCGGCTCCACCGATTCGACAAAGAGTTGAAAATCTCTTGATCAGATAAGACATACAGATTGAATCAATCCGTATGGGTGGAAAGGGTTCATAAGAGCCCGGATTGATATGGGAGATAAATCCACACTCAATCCTCGAATGTGGAACCGCTTTGCAAACTCAGCTGCACCACTCTCAGAAATTAAGTCTTTTTGATGACTAATCTTCACCCCTAAGTTCTGAAGAGCTTTCTCGTACTCCTGAGCTACCGTCTGGTCCGCGATGACAACATCATCACCGAGCACTGCGTACCGATCAAAGTACCGGTCCGGATAAACCTGCTCCTCGCACCACCAAATCACTAAGTGATGAGTTAGTGCGAAGAGGGGTCAAGAAGAGTAGTATCCCAAGGTCGGCCAACAGGTATAACTTTTAGGTATTCATCTAAAGCAGTAAAGGAGCGAAACCATTCTCAGAAGGCGCAGAATAACTTCCTCGAAAAGGCAGAGGTTCGTAGGATTGATCTTCTTCCACCAGCCCATAGGTTGCCCAATGGCGAGTGTAGCCTATGATAGCTTTTAGTGGAGATCCTCAAGGCTAGAGGCACTGCACAGCTTAAACAGTTCTTTGACTAGGGGGGCTCATTTGAGAGGCTAGGCTAAAAACCATGTCTATAACTAAGAAGTCGTAACCCCTGAGCCCTTTAAAGGGCTGGCTCAATATAGTCTAGGTGAAATCCCTATTAGCCTCCAACTCCAAGTCAAGTTCTTCACTCAAATCCTTACGCCGAAGACCAATAGCAGCGGACCCACGTACCTCTCGCTTCGCTCGAGCTGCTTCGCTCCTTTCTTTCTTACTTTCATGGGTTGGTTTGGCCTCTTTCCTTCCTTTGAAAGAGATCCCAGGTGCAGTGCCTATTCACTCTGAATCTGATCTTGCACTTTCAGACCGGTCCTTTAGCGCTTAGTTAGTCTAGTCTTTGAGCGAGATCCAATGACTCCGGTTCGTGATCTTCTATCTATAAGATAGACCAAAGTTGAATGCTGACTGACTCAGGGCAAGGCTAAGCGAACTGGGCAACTTTCACTGGTTTCATTTCCGAACAGAACTTCAACTCCCTTGAAAGGGGCTAAATCAAGGCAAGAGTGCTTTCTCGAGGGGTTAGATCCAGGTATGATCTTGCCAAAAGGGGTGTTTACGCTTCACGCCCTACTTTAGATTACTTTCCTTTCCATGGTATAGCTAACCCCTTATTATACGCATCTATTGGGCAAAGAAGCATCGCATTCCTTCCTCCACTCTTTTCTCCTTCCTTCGTTCCGAGCCATCTAGAGATCCAGTTTCCGTTGCTGTCCCTCGCTTTCTAAGTCCATCTCTTAGGACTTCTGTTACATCCCTTGGGCTAGAGTACTTTTGGTAAGAATATCCTTTCTTTCGTAATTGGGGTAACTGCTGGCGTACAAAGACTCCTTCCTCTCTTCTCATACTAACTATATCTTTTTTACTCCCTAGGTGGCTTCAATTCAATAAGCAAGGCCTCTAGATCGCATTTAAATAGAAAAAAAGAATCGCTCTTTGCTAATAGACTGGACTGGCTTAGAATCAATGCTTTGACCACTAATGCCGAATCCAAGACCTCTTGCCGATTCCCAGACCTGGTTCACGCAGTCAAGCAGCAAAGCTCTCTTTCTCTTCGGGAGCTTTCGTAACGGCTATAAAGAATGGATCTTTCTCCTCGCGAAGGCTATTGGGATCGATCCCTTCAACCCTGCTTGGCATGGAAGGTCGCAAGAGAAAAGATAAACTATTCTTGTTAGCAGCTTTTTCAACCTCCCCGAGGTAAGGAAGTCAAGCAACCAATAACCTTTTTACCTACTATGCCTTTCACCGGGTGAGCAAAAAGCGGTTACCTTTTGCCCGGTCTTCCTTCCTTATTATTGATAACGCACAGGGAAAGCATCATCCCTAGAAGCACATTCAACCATGAAACAGAGTGCGACTTGAGCAATCAAAGCTACCCCCTCTTCCACTGCTGACTACGAACAGTTGACAGCTAATGATTCTGCCCTAGCTTTACTAATATAATATTAATTAAGGGCTTTATCAATAACCTATTTTAGAACTGAAAATACAACTCATTCTATCACTATTACGAATAATAGTTGAAAGAAGTCATGCTCTACCTATTCTACCAAGAAGAGATGCCAAATCGTCTTCCCCCTTTGATGGACATTCAAAAGGATCTGCTAGGCTGTCTTACATGTCCCCAAAAGCAAAAGGGCTCCTTTCCTTCCCCATGTGGCAGAAGTTTACACACAGGGGGGGGCCAACAACCTCGACCTCAGTATGAAAAGCATCTAGGAATCGACGGTGGTCAATCTTCCTTCTTCTTTGGCATCTCGACTGGGGAGCATGAAAACAAGACTGGAAGAGGGCGAAGGTATCAACGTCCTTAGCCCGCATTGATCAATATCAATAAGAATAGCAGTCGTATAGGTATAGGTTAGCGCTTCCTTGCTTGCATCCGAAGTAGCGATTCCCTTCTTCGCTCAGGAAAGTAAGAAGGAAAGGCATAAAGCAAGTACTGCGAACCACCAGACAGAAAATCCAATCATGGCGCAAAGCACTAAAACAAAGCGTATGTCCCCCCCAGTACGAGTATATGATTGCGTCTTCCAAGCTAACGGACTTTACTCGTGAGGTATTTCGGTTAATATCTGCTAATCCCGGCTCGGATCTCTGCTCCTCGTCTTCCTTCATCTATTTTGAGGGGCAGTTTCCTTTTATTTGCCCCATAAGCTTCCCAGGGACAAAACGGAGGGCTGACCATGATCTCTCCAAGCCACTAGTTTCTAGAATCAAAGTCGATGGAGATGCTCTACCTGTCGAATACGAAGGCCTCCCAACAATCTGCTACCACTGTGGCCGCTATGGCCATCTTGAAGAAGGTTGCCCACAGAAGGTGCAGGTTAGCATGCCGGCAACAGAAAGGCCTGCTGCAATGGATACATCCGCCCCTGCGGAGGAAGCGAAGTACGGCCCCTGGATGCAAGTCCAGAGGCGAGGTGGGAGAAATGCTCGAATTACGAAAACGCAGGTAGAGGACAGTACGGCCCCAATAGGGAGAGGCGGCACGAGGTTTGACTTACTAGCTACCTCGGATGAACAAAGACAAGAGCTGGTAAGGGAGCCTGCACCTCACACAGGAGTCACTGTCTCCTCAAAGCAACCCTCTGAAACCCCTAAGAAAAAAGGGAAGGAAGTCAGCGACCAAAGGACAATGCAAAGTAGAAGCAAGAAGAGCTCTGCAGACGTTAACATCGTACAAGCCAGGCCAAATAAGGAAGTCACCCCTGTGCAAAAGCAATCAAAGGCAGCCACCGCCGCAGCACCAAAAGACACTATCTTCGAGTCAAGTGCCTACAAGATCTCCCAGGCTCACACGACTCTTGATGGCGCGAAAGACTCAGCCGTCTCGGTATCCAACACAAGAGTAGCCCTAAAGCCAGTAGATGGGCCAGGATCAGACACGACTAAAAAGCCCACTGGGAAGACAACTTTGCAAGCCCAATCAGGAAAAGAGAATTTGTTACCAAAGCCACCAGATAAGGGGCCGGTCAAATCAGGAGTCAAACTGAAGCAGAGTATACTGATCAAAAGCTTCAGGCCCAAAGCAAATGAGCCTCTTGGTGGACCCTCGACAAAGTTGAAAGAGGCCGTCACAGAAGCTCTTAATAGGGCCCAGAGTGATGCGGATGATGATTCTATCCAAGACATGCAAGAAGATGAACCTAGACCCGACTGCTCCGACCCGGAGCACTAATCCCCCCCTCTCCTAGTACCCATGAAGAAATCCATTCTTGTATGGAATAGCCAAGGAGCCGCCTCAAGTCTGTTTCATCGCCTTTTGAAATCCTTCAACCAAGGATATAGGCCAGACATCGTTGTCATAGTTGAACCTCGAATCTCTGGGGTGAATGCAGACAAAGTAATAAAGAAGATCGGCATGGCACGCTCTCACCGTGTCGAGTCTAATGGGTTTTCAGGTGGAATTTGGATGCTGTGGTCTGATGGTGTGGAGATCGAAATTCTGAGCAAGCACCGCCAGTTTATTAACACTTCAATAAATTGGGGGGTCAAAGAGAAAAGTTCTACTTTACGGCAGTTTATGGCTGCCCGAACTCTACCCTGCGGGAACATCTCTGGAGAGATCTCTCATCCATTATGGAATATAGTGTTGATCCCTGGCTACTCGCGGGGGACTTCAATGCCACCCTGACTATGGAAGACAGGAATAGCAGATCACGAAGAAGCAATATGGGCTGTCCCTCTTTTGTAATTTTGTCCACAACAACGCCCTCCTTGATCTGGGCTTTCTTGGGCCAAAGTACACTTGGAAAAGGGGGCTCACTTTCGCAAGATTGGACCGTGCCTTGTCTAATATTGCTTGGGCCAACACCTTCCAAAACTCGACTGTCCGCCACCTTCCCATGATCCAATCGGATCATAGACCACTTTGGATAAGACTGGACCACGATCAAGGCCCACGCCATACAAAGAGGCCCTTCCAATTCCTTGCCCCATGGATCACCCATCCACAATTGAATCAGGTTGTCAAAGATAGTTGGGCCAACAATAGAAGCCTGGTTGAAAATATCCGCAACTTCACCTCATCTATTCAAGCCTGGAATTATGAGGTTTTTGGGCATATTATTCACAGGAAAGGCCGCCTCAGGGCGAGACTTTCTGGCATTGAGGAAGCGTTAGAAAGGAAGCCCTCATGTCAGAGGCTTCTCGACCTTGAACGTGAACTCAAGGCAGAATATGAGGAGGTCTGCCTTCAAGAAGAGTGACTATGGATGCAGAAGTCCCGGAGCAACTGGATTTGTCTTGGAGATCGTAATAATTCCTACTACCACAACAGACCTCTGATCCGCCGTAGAAGGAATCGTATTCCTTCCCTCAAAGATGATGAGGGCGTCTGGCATTTTGAGGAGGAAAATGTTCGAAGCATAGCCAATTGCTATTTCCAGAAGCTCTATTCTGGTGACTTCGTGCCTTACAAAATCACTGGTAAGTTCCCCAGTATACCAGATGATTTAATGACTCAGCTCAGAAAGCTGCAAAGGGATTTTCTTTGGGGTAATTCTTCTGAAAGGAGGAAGGCTCTGTTCGAGATGAAGCCCCTCAAGGCGCCTGGCGCTGACGGCATACATGCCCTCTTCTTCCAAAACCAGTGGGAAAGAGTTGGAGACTCGATCTTTGATATGGTCAAATCAGTCTTTGATGGGGGGGACCTTGATCCAGAGCTCAACAGAACTCTCATTACTCTTGTCCCCAAAGTCCAGCAGCCACAGACAATCAAGGAATTTCGCCCAATCAGTCTATGCTCTGTTTTATACAAGGTGATTACTAAAATGGTCTCTAACAGATTGAAGCTCATCATGCCTCTGCTCACCCTTCCTTATCAGACCTGTTTCATTAAAGGGCGAAGCATCATTGACAATATTGTCATCGCACAAGAGGTGATCCATTCGATGCGCGCAAGGAAAGGGAAAGAAGGCTGGATGGCAATTCAAGTCGATCTGGAGAAAGCTTTTGACAGATTAAGATGGGAATTCATAGAAGACACATTGAAAGATGCCCAAATCCCTGACAAACTTACCCAGCTCATCATGAGATGCATTACAGGCTCCACCATGCTGGTTCTATGGAATGGTAAGCCCTCTGTAGCTTTCAAACCCTCCAGAGGAATTCGTCAAGGGGATCCCTTATCCCCATACATCTTTGTCCTATGCATGGAAAGACTATCTCATGCAATAACCGAAGAAGTGAGTAGAGGTGCGTGGCAGACCATCCAAATGGGAAGAAAAGGACTAGGTCATCTGCAAAAAAGAAATGGGATTTTTTTCGCACAAAAGCCAACAACCTTCCGTATTTCGATCCGACAAGTCTCCCTTTTTTTTTGGGGGAGCGGAAACAAGTAATAAAAGAAAGATAAGATATGGATTAAAAAAAAAATATTTGGCCAGAAGCCAAGACCAACGCAGGAACCTTTGTTCCAGCGACAAGATGCGCACAAAAATTAATATAAAAATTTAAAAATAGAAGAGCATGTTCCCCCTGTCGATGAGGCACCCAATCAGCCGAATAAGATAGATCAGAGCAGGCCACATGAGGAATTCGAAAGTTGTCAAGCCGTATCTACACGAGAGAAAGAACTACAGAGAGATATTACGCTGGATCCCCATGGGATTCCCCCTTCTACCTCAAATACTTCTCCGAAGGATCGTTCTCCTACGATAGAAGAGAAGGAAAAAGAGGTAGAGGTATAGGATTCTTCCTTACCCATAGACCCGGCGGAGACTGTGTCTTGGATCCCGGTAGGGCCCTCAGGTACCCCGAGATCACCCTGAGGGGTGTCCTTATTGACCGACGAATCCTGAGGTTTTTTCCCTACCAATCCATCTTTGACTTTGCTTTTAAAGTCCTTGATTTCATTGAAGCTGGAATTGGTCACGGGGCAACCTTCTTTATTTGTCGCCCCCTTTTCCTTTTCCAGCTGTTTGATTAAGCGGAATTCGTCGGCTTGCGTTTGGGTGTTGCAGTCGTGTTCGACTGCTTGCCGCACCTCTGAGAACTCAATATGAAAGAGAAAGGTGTTCTTTTAACCCCGAAAGTCGTCCTGTAGATAGGTTTATCACCGGTCGCAGAAAGTATTTTAAGATATCGGATTCCCGAGACGCTTAAAGTCAACTATCTGATGGTCTGAGAATCCATAAAGAAAGTCTTTCTACTCCAGGACGCACGACACCTTTCCCAGCTCTAGGTTGTTCTAAACCACGAGCTGCTACCAAGTTTTCTGTACCAGATCCATCACCGAGTACTGCATACTTGTGTCAAAAAGCTGACCTGGGTATATCTGCTCTGCACACCACCAAATTCAAATATGGTTAGTAAGTGCAAACAAAGGCCAATAGGAGTAATATCCTAGCGGCTGTCCGACCCTAAAATAGACTTGAGAGTCCTTCTTCTTTACGAATGGGACCTCACAGAAATTAAAGGCTAGTGCTGAATTAACAACACTCGAAGCGAACGGCTGACCAAAACAAACCTTAAACACTTCGAAGAGAAATAATACTGGCCACCTATCGGTGGCAGATTTCAAATCGAAAGAGTAACAGGTTTGATTGCCAACTAGTCGATCAAGAGGTTTGTGCTGATTCCACCTTAGCTTAGTAAAAGCGAAGGTTCCATCCATGGGAATCCTCCTAAGCACTTGCATTAGCCAGTCATGGACCGGCTTCAGCAGCCTCTGATTGAGATTGACATAGTTACCAATGGCGAATATTCTCCTTTTGCCTCCTCCCTCAATAGTCTGACCGAGACGGCCAGTAACTGGTGGAATCCCATAGTCGAATGGTGATGGCAAGTAGGGATGGACTCGGCTAGTAAACCAGTCCAGATCCCACGCACTTAACAAGTCGTTAAACTTGTCATACACATATCGTACTGTGGGGGAGGCCACAAGGTACCCTGCGGCCATGACTCTCCATAAGTATGAGGCCCGACTAGAAAGAAATAAAAACTCGCTAGTTCATAAGCAAGAACGAATATTTCGGACCTGCTTCACGCTCTTGCCTAATCTTTGGACCCAACACCGTTGAGTCAATGGGTGCGTAGGTAAGGCCTTCCAGGTCGGATCCCAAGTCATACCTTGATACAGAGGTATGGTTGGGAGGAAGGGTGGGTAACGTTTGAGCAAGACTTTAAGGTTCTTCACAATCAAACCCACTTGCTCACACATTACCTCCAGATCAGACACAGGGGTAGTGATCGAGGTGAAAGTAGATTTATCCACTTTCTTAGCTAAGGCTATCACCTTAGACAATTAAAAGAAAGAGAAATAAATAACACTTCACTAAAGGTAGCCCAAAACGTAATCACTAGTTGAAAAGAAAAAGAAGTTAGTACGGCCTTTAAAATATAATCTAATAAGAAGTCCCGTGCCAAGCCCGAAGGCAAAGAAAGGCACACAGAACGAATCCCGTCCTACCTTCTCTAAGAGGAGGTTGGTTGACTAGACACCATTCCCTTCCTAATGAGATATTGAGCTTGACTTGAGCATTTCCGGAGAAAAAGTTTGATCTTTTATCTATGGGATTTGAACCTTGAGCTTGGAACACTAGAACGGTTCGGAAAGTAAACTAAGCCGTGCATTTCTAAGAAGTGGCTTCCGTCCCCTTCCTAAATAGTGAAGTTCTCTAGAAAGCTCTTACCCTTCCACCTTCCCACTATCAGAGTCAGTCCCGCAAAGATAATAAGAAAGAGTCCCGTCCGAAGGGTAATAACATTAAGTGGTCGGAGGTTTACTGAAACTCCTAAGAATCATTCAGGGCACATAATCAGACATTGACCGGCACTGTGGACAGCTCACAACGGGACAGCTAAGACCGTTACGTGAGTGGTTCACAACTGATTTGATTCACTTTTCACAAAACGAATTCTAATTCTTTCTATTTCTATTCTCCTTGCTTCAATCGAATTGGATGATATCTCTAGTATCTTCGTACATCAAGAGTGATCCAATGATCAACTTAGCTTAGAGCGTGGCCGTATAAGAGTTTCATTCACCTGCCCTATTAGAGTGAGATTCGAATTTCATTCCGGGGCTTAGAAGAAAGCTTCTTAAAAACATGGAATTACCCCGGAAAGTCCATAATCCAAAGAAAGCATGTGGGTTCTTCCTTCATCAAGCATTTGGGCTGACTTGCTTATCGATCTTCCCCACTCTCTTTCTCCGTTCTGTACAAATGGAATATCAGGTTGAACTGAACTTATTCAATGGATTGTGGGTCAGTCAAGTAACGAGGAATGCCTGTAGGAGTTTCCGTCCCTGCTGTCCGTAGTGAACCTTGAAAGCAGTCTAGGTAGGAGCTAATTCGGTAAGAGCTGCTTGCCCAGTCAGAAAGCTAGGCTCCGTCGAAGGAGAAAGATCGAATCTCAGGCCAATTAGCTACGAAACGAATTAGACAATGGGTGATCCAATTGCGAATCCTTATCAATATAAATTATATATGAATTGGTCCAGTCAAGTAAAGAAATGAAATGCTCCAGTCAAGCGGGAAAGGGAATGCTTTAGTTAAGGAAAGCTTCTACGCCCGAAAAGCATTCTTCATCGACGGAACTTCTAAATAAATGTGATGCACGAGGGACAACGAGACAGCTTGCGGAGAAGTTGCGCATGGACGACGGAATCGAGTCCGGGGGGCAGGTCATAGCTTTCGAGCGAGACAAATCATCAATGGTTATTCCCTTACAGAAGCGAACTCTCTGAAAGAGCTTGACAGGGTTATTAGCGCAGGATGCCTGCCACCTTTAGAATCAATGAATCTCATCAACAAAAGGTAAGAACGGGGGGCGGTTGGTCTACTAAGAATCAAGCCAAGTCAGAATTATAATAGGGCAGTCGACCAGCGGAAGCTTTGGACAAAGAGCCAGCCGACGCAATAGTTGTCATTTCCAGCTCTACTTCAGAGAGATTGGTTGAAGTGACCTGGTGAAATCAACATACTTCTAATAAGTAATAAGAGTCTTTCGTGAAAGCTGATGACTAGCGCGGGGGAATCCTTATCGATCGAGACCAGCATGGGAACCTCCGCCAGGGGAGATGATAGAAGGGGCTCCTTCATTCACCGAGGCTTATACTCCTAGATATATACATTATCGGCGGCAAGCATAGCCCGATAGCCAGAGAGCACGCCAAGCAGCGGGCAACAGATGGTGCAGCGAGAGCAGCAAGGGGTCTTGTTGTCAATTCTGAGTGGAGTTCAAAGTGGGTTCCCTATCTTTGTGAGAAGCCTTTTTTCCTATATATGTAATTGGGTAGTCATCAGGAACCTTATTTGAATGAAAACTCAATATAGGTCTCACTTGCCATTGCTGGATCAGCGATTGAGGTCTCGACGAGCCTTCCTTCTTCCTAGTCCTCTGCCGAACTCTAATACTTAAAAAGACAAGTGGATTCCGCCCCTACTTACTTCAATGAAAGCTAGCTCCTACTCCATCCATGAAATCCGCTCCCTACTATTTTTTTAGTCAAACGAAGCCTCGATCCTGAGGGAACGAAGAACCAAATGCTTGGCAATCTTTGGTACTGACTTTCCTCCCCCCTTTTTAGTAACAAAATGAACCAGAAGTAGGACCAAACTGAGAGTTAGCAGCATAACGTCACTCGTTTTCCTTTTTTAGTTCCTGCTCTTTCGACAGCTCCCGGTCCATTTTTTACCCTTGATAAAAGAAACTAACTACCCCCTTGGTCTCCAAATCTTCTAAGATTGAATGGAGATGCTCAGGGCCATAGTTAGTTTCGAGAATTCTTACGACCTCTTGCATCCGGTTCGGGGCAAGCGGTCGCATGTGTTCTTGGCGACGTAACTCATTAAGGCGATCCTGAATGAGGTTCTGGCGAGTAGTGATCCAGTCACTGAGACCCTTTTGGTCGGCCGTTCCCAATTTATTAAGATAATCAAGTAACTTTGACTCCTCGTCCGATGTTAAGTCCGATGATTGAGCCTGTGACGGGCCTACAATATCTCCTGCTCCGGGAGCGTTCACCGAATCCACTCGTCGCCTTACCGAAGAAGGCCCGACGTCGTCTCTGCGATCAGCGCTCCTTTTTCACTATATAACCATACTTAGAGTTAAGTTTAAAAATGAGTGATTTTTTATTTGGAGAGAGGGAAAAGAATGAAAAGAGATCATCCCAACACAACAGGTGACCGGGAAATCCACAGGTTCGATAGAATGGAATGGTCCAGCAAACTGAACGAAGTCCTATGTTCACTTCAGTAGTCCCCTTCAAAAGCGGCTTCCCGAAACACGGAACAAATCCTATTCGCGAATCGGCATGCTGCTAGTTAACCAAGGTTCACTTCAGCTATGAAATCCATTGCATTGCTTTGCCATCTTAGCTGCTTTCTTCTCACAGGTGCGGTAGCAATACCTAAAAAATAGAAATGAGTGTGGCGGGGCAGGAAACTACCTCGCGTCTTGTCGAAACAAGGCGTGGAAGGATATTTTTATAAAAAGATTTCCATCGCGCGTTGTTTGATAAGTTGATTACCCTGAGGGTGGCTCGCTCAGTGCTTACGAACGAAAAAATGTTTGTCGATTAGGTGCGGAATACCTAATTCACTGGAGGACCTCTGAAAGGGCTTTCTAGTTGATCACTAACCTTGGCATTCTCCTTTCGTGCTCATTTCTGTTAGTGACGTATTTTGGAGCGCTGAACCATGGACTCTTACTTGGCTTAATTAGGCCCTTCTTCAAGAAATCATCCATTTATTTCTGATTCAACTTTCTCAAATGTATTAGTTCGATCCATTAGGTTCTTCGATTTGTTCGGAAAAGAAACGAGAGCCAAGAAAACATCTTTGATTACGATTAAAAGGAACAATCTCAAATAGACCAAGATCAAATTTCGGGTCATTTCTTGGTGAACATAATCTGCCATAATCTCTTCGATCCCTTCATTTATGTGCCAGAATAAAGAGAGATTTGGTAGGAAAGTGGAAGAGACTTTTTTGTATATGATAATCAAAGGGAGTGGGAAAGCTGCAGTAATTCTTTGGAAAAGCCCGGTTCTCTTTGTCTTCGAGCTTTCATTCCTCAATCCACTGTTTCGTTCCTTCATATACCTCCCCACCAATAGATAGAGACAAATGGGAATAACCGAACCACGTCTACAAAATGCCAGTACCATGCAGCTGCTTCAAAGCCAACGTGATGCTCCTTGGTCAGATGACCAAGATATTGGCGAATACCACATATGATCAAGAAAAGAGTACCTATAATCACATGAAAACCATGAAAGCCAGTTGCTAAGAAAAAGGTAGAACCATAAATACTATCCGAAATAGTGAAGGGTGCTTGATAATATTCCATTCCTTGAAAGCCAGTGAATACTAGAGCCAGTGAAACGGTAGCTACTAAAGCGTAAACTGCTCGTTTTTCCTTCCCCGCGAGTATAGCATGATGAGCCCAAGTTACGGCAGCTCCGGATGAAAGGAGAATAGGGGTATTAAGAAAAGGGATTTCCCGAGGATCTAAAACCCCAATCCCTTTTGGGGGCCAAATACCTCCGATCTCTACCGTAGGTGCCAAAGAAGAATGAGAAGAAGCCCGAAAAAAAGCAAAAAGGAACATAACCTCCGATACGATGAACGGAATAGAACCATATCGAGGTCCTAATTGTACGACTTTGGTATGATGTCCCTCCAACGTGGATTCACGTAGAACATCGCGCCACCATACAAACATGGTATATAGGAGAAAGATGAGGCCCAAACTGAGAAGTGTTGCACCCCCTTGAAATGGGTGCATGTACATCACACCTCCTACGGTGGTTGCCAAAGCTCCGAGTGAACCCGAAATAGGCCATGGACTTGGATCTACCAAATGATAAGAATGCCTCTGAGATTCTATCATAAACCACTTATACTCGGTTGTATGTCAACCTCCCCTTCACCCCCACCCCCTAAAGTGGTAAAGAAGTATTTTGGGTCTAATTATCTTTCTATCTGACAGGACGGAAGGGATGGTTCTTTCATTGCATTGATAGAAGTCTAACTAGAAAAAGATCTCTCTATTACTTTGAGAAGAGAATCGTTGGTTTGACTGACGAACTACGTGGGAGAAAGAAAGATAAAAGAAGAGCAGGAAGTCAATCCCCTTCTTAGCAACCTCATCGTATAAACGCCACATCAAGCCAACTCAAAAACGATGATCTCTCTTTAGAACGATGATCTCTTATCCCCCCCCCCAAAATGTATTTACAATTTGGAGGATTTGTATGTAATACTGACTCTCAACGCCCAATTGCGCCAAATCCTGATAAATGGAAGCAAGCAATTCTACATCATCTCCCGGTACTAAAGTTTCCATCACGTGATGTACATCTTTGCCCGGTGGCAAATGGACATTATTCGAATTGAATAGCGGATCTAGTAGTTTCGATTTTATTTGTTCCTTCAGTGTGTCTGACACTGATTCATTTATCTTGGCCTGGTAGTTCCCAGGCGTCAATCCGCGCATCTTGGCGACTCGCCAGCTCGCGAGAATAAACATAAAACTGGGCAAGGCCAATATAGACAATAATTGTATTAAATAGTTCAGCGGGCATATTGTTCATATTAAAATTTGTTTTAAACTCTTTATTTCCCTCCTCCAGACGTCAAGCCTGTAGGACTAGTGTAAGAATTTTTCAATTTCAATTAAGGGAGAATGCCACTTTAATTGTTGTGTAGTGCAACTATCTGAGGTTTTTCTCTTCCCGCGCACTCCATTCAGGAAGACGAATCTCTTTCACTCACTGAACACAAAGCAAATCTCTACCTCAACAGCATTTCAAGTGATTAGGCGGGGGCAGGATTCGAACCTGCAGTGGTAGAACCGGACATACGACTTTCCAACCTTCTGTGAACTTTGC
Organism: Erythrophleum ivorense; assembly: GCA_026724425.1. Classification (NCBI taxonomy): domain Eukaryota; kingdom Viridiplantae; phylum Streptophyta; class Magnoliopsida; order Fabales; family Fabaceae; genus Erythrophleum; species Erythrophleum ivorense. The sequence goes on from JAIUCV010002506.1 coordinate 21,732, forward strand.
TTCTCTTATGAAATTTCTACTCAGCTTGAAAAGAAGCCTCAAGCCGATAAGAGCTCTTATGTTCGAGAATTTCGAAAGAAGAGCATAGAGTGATTGAACTCTCACTCACTGCACACTTTCTATATTATGGACAGTGACAGAACAGTTGGTGTGCTTTCTTTCTTGTCAGCCGTTTGGGTACCACTCCTCTTCTCTTGTCCTTTTATGAAGAGGAACGTATCTGATGACAATGCGGATAGGAACGTAAAGACTGAAATTACACCTTCTTTTAAGAAATTTCTATCAATTGATTTTCGACTTCCTTGATCGAACATGTAACAGAGGTGAACCAGGTTCGACTACTGTCAGGCTATATCACGGTGGACAGAATGAGGGGGACTCTTGGTCGATAGATTTTGGAATGCACGGGACAGGATCAACTCCTCTGAATGGCAAGCTTGAGTTTGAACCTGGTCTATCTCATTGGTTAGCCAGTCCCACAGACAGAAAGAAACTAAGATAAGAAAAAAGTCGATTCGGGCGAGGTCTGTAAGAACTCGACTTCAAGGAGAGGAAAGAAGAGACTATGAGCTCTTCCTATGACTACGAGCAGTAGCTTTAGCGAATTGTTAAATACTTTATCTAAGAACATACAGCGTTCTCGTTATGAGAGATTTATTATCAAGCTCTGGCAACTGCCTACGATGGCTATAATTTTGATTTGCCGGCCTTTCTATGAGCAACTTGTCCTCTAGTCACACGTGCAGGTTTGGCAGAACAACCACCAATATCAATATAGGGGAGTATTCATCGCCTCTTGTCTCATCATGAGCTCGCACCAAGTGAAAACACAGGGATTTAGGGTAAGCATTGTCTAGTCTTCTGGTTCTTTCTAGTCATCTCTCCAATGCCAGGGCCAGGCTTTGTTTATAGATCCATTGAAGAGTCTCTCTCCATGCAGGCCTATTGTGTCGGCTGTAGGGGGTTCTTAGGGACCACCACAAGTCTTCCAGCCGTTCTAGATATCCTCGTGCTGATTTGATTAAATGACTTCTTCATATTGAATTTCCCCATGGCGAACACCTATTCGTGGAAGAAGTGCTGTTGTTGTGGATCTAGGAATTGAAAGAGCAGCTCCTCTTCCAAATTGTAGAGTTGTAGACTGATCTTTTCTTCATTTTTGGTGTGCCATCTATTTCAGTAAATGCAAGTGCTCCTTTTATGGATAGACTTGTTGATTTCGTCTTCACTCGAAATTAAATTTATCCGGATCAGCATCCAATATTCAAAGTTTCGGCTCTTCCTGTGCCTGAATTACTACAGCGCCTTACCGTCTACTAATAAATACTACTAAAAGAAGGACCACAAAGCCCTTTGATAGAGATAGGAAATGAACCGGAATGAAAGAAACGTAGTAGAATCACGCGGTGGAACAACGTAGTCGTTAGCGCTTAAGAAATAGAAAGAAAGTAGTGTACTCATTTCGGTCAGCATCATTCTTGCTTATGTCTAAGAAAAAGTCCCCCCTATTGCTCTAGCTGGACCGGGAGAACTGATTCTTCTCGAATTGACACCATAACAAGATTTACGCGCATCAATCGTTAACTTAACAAGGGATTTGCTTTCTCTAACCCACTTGAGGAGAGTGACAACTATCACTAGATTGTGAACCTGAAGTCTTGAGCGAGGACCTTCTTTCTCCTACGGCAGGGCACGACCCTGACACAATATTCTGTGATTGCTAAGTTTAAAGGCCAGGGAGAGATTCTCCACTAGCCTTCTGGCTGAGACAGGAAAAAAAAAGGGTATGAATATCCGAATAGTTAACTCTCCTCCATCCCCCAAGCAGCGAAGAAAGGGAGCCGAGTACCGATCGGTTAGAGTAGCTTGCTTCTACGATGATTTGGTGGCAAATGATGCTGATTTGAGCACCTACTCAGATGACAAGGACAAGATGAGGCGCAAGAACACCTTTGTAATACATAAATTTCACTGGCTTTTTAAGCCAATAGAATAGGCCGTGTCCTGTCCGAGATTGTGGGTCGTACCTGGGTTAACTCGTTTGGTCTTGCTATTGGCTGCCTGTCCAAGGGTGGCTGTTGAAACCTCCTCCTTTCTATACTATACGAAAAATTCCATCCAACCATTCCATTCCGTTGAGCCTAGTCCCATTCCATCAGCAGACTGAACTCCATTCTTGAACGAAAGAGACAACCTGAACACCGCTCTCCCATGGTTTTTCGTTGAGAAGCACTTCTTTTTCATCTTCAATTGGGATCCCGTCGGGAAGGATTACCAACACGCATTACTTCTTTGTATCAGTTCAGACCCTATTGTATCAGAACAGCTCCTTAAAGTCCATTAAGAGGCAAAAGGTTCAATTCAATAGCATAGGCGGTAAGCATATAAAGTTATAGGCTGTACCAGTTGGTATGGAAAAGGGGGCAGAATCGAAAGGTTGTGGCGCATAATAGAAGAACTATCGGCAGGGAAGGCAGTCTATCGCCTTATGGCTTAATCTTCCCTAAGAGGTTGGGTCGTTTGAAAGGGCGAGTGGAGAATGTATTATGGTAACCGGCGAGTCAGCTAAAAGGTTTTTAGAAAAGCTAGCTAGCGCATACGATAACTAGAATATTGTTCTGAATGAACAGGAACTGATATGATAATAATGTACATATAATACAAAGAGAGGGGCCAACCTCTTACCTAACAGTGTTTGGGAATGGAAATCTTGACCGGCGCTCTTCTTTCTTCGGGGAATGGGTACTAAGACTCTCTTTGAGACGCCCCTTTCTCCAGGTGAACTATCTAAAAAGAGACATGCGGGTGCACTTTGAGGCCTATGAACTACTCCCGATCACTGCAAATAATGCCCTTTACTTTAAGACCGTTTTCAAGACCTTCCAGGCCCGTTACCCAACGCTCATGTGCTTGAATATGTAGCAGGCTTCCCCTTCGATCCGCTTCTGTATCAGCGGCTGAGCCAGAAACTATACCTATCCCAGCTGGAGACCTCTAGGAGAATGGATACCAAAGAATTTCACACATCGCGGGTTTCATTTTCCATTTTATCCTAACCTAAGAAAAGGGATTGGTGCAAGAAGATTCCACCACTCGGTGGGGAAAAAGTTGCCCACCTAAATAAGATGTCTAAACCTAAAGAATAGAAGAGGACAGTCAACAAACTTGGTCCAACATCACTCTTCCCGCTCAAATGGGCTAGGTATAACCTTTCGAAGAGAACTTTCTTGTTTGGAAACCAGGGATGCTCAAAATCTCGAATTGGGCTCTCACCGTTGGTCATTAATTCACTGACCCTATCTCTTCCCCGCTCTGCCGGCGGCAGTGGTCTTGGGTTCGGCTCATAACTCTGTGGTTTGGACAGATCCTGCTACTTTACATTCATTGTTAGGTCGTTCGTGCATGCCCCCTTCTCAATTACGCGCTTTCGGCTACCAGGTCAGAGTCGGCTGGCATCATGCAAAGGAAAGAGCGATGATTCTCCTTTCTTTCTCAATAGGTGATTTGCAGCTACACCGGGAGAAGAGTTGGCATCTATTTATCTATTCTTTTTTCTTTGACTTCGGATTGAGACTTGAAGCTTTAGCCGGAAGGAAGACAAGACCAGGAACAAAAACCCACTGTTTTGTGCCACGCGGTTGAGCTTTCCCCTTTCCCATTGTGCCTTCCATTCTTGTTTTCTAATAGAGGGTATGCCTTTACTTGTCGTTAGGAGAAGTAGCTTGCTACTTCTAAGGTATCATCTTGTAGTTCTAGGATTGGTTTCTGTCCTGCCTAGTAAGACTGGTAAGGATCGTCTAGTTCTTCGAGATTCTCTTTTGAATTTGAAGAGGTTGGACGATGAACAAAACTTTGATAGACCAGAGGTCTAATGTAAGCAAAGCACCGCGAAGTGTGATCTCGTACTAAACGAAAGGACTTGACGCCTTGAACTTCTATAAACAAAAAGCAAGAGGCGAGGCCGGTGTAGCTATGCAGGGAAGTTAGTTGCTGTTGTCCGAAAGCTTAGTTACTATCTTGTAAAGGGTAAAAAAAGAGCCTTCCAGAATGGTTTGGATGAGAGGAGTACTTTTGTCTTGCCACATTAGTACAGATATCGGACTCGTCCTTCGGCTTCATCTTCCAAGCGAAGCACTTTAGTGCTAGCGATCAAAGGAAGGCAGTTTGAGAACCTGTTGTGAGCCAAAAACCTTGATAGATAGGACTTTCTCCTAAGGATGTTCTTCGGCTGGTCAGTCAATAGGGCACATCGCTTACCAGTTGTTAGGTCAGCGATGGCAAGCAGTGAAAGCAAATAAGTCATCCTGGCAGCTGCAGCCGTAGCCTATTCATTCAGTGGCTAATGGGCATGGCTTGCTGTTTGGATAAGACCAACCGAGGAAGCCAGTGAACTACCTGAAAGCATGAATGAAAGGCAGGATGGAAAGATCGACGAAATGTTTCACTAAACTCACCTGGATTGCATAGTCCTCTATTCCTGGAGGGGGAACCCCGTACTTAATTGAATAGCTTGCTTACCAAATAGGGAAATGGATGAAATCATCACTTCTGGATCAAGAGTAGTAAACCGAACTGGAATTGCATTTCCGCCTTATTCAATAACCAAACGAGATCCGTCCTCCCTATCGCCCGACGAAGCAAGCTCGATAGTAAGCATTGGTCCTAGCTTGAGAAAGTAAATAATCTTCTTATTGATTTTTAACTTTCTATTCTTGACGGAGAGTTCTTTCCTTGCCGCTGGTGGTCGAATTGACCATGCGAGATTGTCTTTCTTTAGCGCTGCTACCTTCCCTCCGTCTCCTCACTAACAAAGCCAGGGCGAAACCTCACGACGGTGCACTCACAGAGTGACTCTCTGAGGAAAGTCGGAAGAAGACCACTGCTAAAGGATGGCAGCTCGGACTTACTTGAAAGCTGACTTCTAATCTAAGGGGGCACAAGCCAAGGATAAGGAGTCATTTGAAAACATCTCATCAACAGAAAAGAGCCGAGGGCGGCCCGGGGATGCAGACGATAAGAGTGCCCATTGCACTCCCAGATTGGGTAAGGAGGCAGAAGCTGTTCTTCCGACCCCTTGATTTGATCCTCGGAAAGCTACTCTTTTTCTATAATATAAATAGACCACCTACGCCAAGAGGCGGAGGGAGCTACTATGAGATTCAACGAAAAGATGACTGCGCTGGTGGTATCGTATATAAGAAAGAGGCATCCCCGATAGCTGGTTCTCCCGTAACAATCAGAAGCAAGCTCCCTTCCGAGTGGGCTCCACAAGCTTGTCAAGATCAATGTGAATATCGCCGAATAGCAGCAGGAGAAGTCAGCCTCTTCCGCTCCTCAACTTATGTAAGAATGCCACGACGATAAAGAGTGGTGGAGATTTGTAGCTGAACTGAAATAAATACAGCTCCGCTTCGAAACCATCTTCGTGAAAGAATTGAAACTATTCATCATGATTGATTGAGTGTTCAGTCTACCGCACCGTGGGTACAAGGGGGGGGCTAGCCTAGAGTATAGAGAGAGAAATCCCCATATTTGAGTAGTGGTCCCTTTTTCAGGTACCTTCTCCCTTCTTACTTGAAACTAAGTGAGGTAACGACTCGGATTTGAACCGAGACCCTTAGAGGAAGGACAAATCTCCTCAGCGAACTTCCGTTATTCGATCGTTACGGACAACAAACATCATAGGGGGTAGACTCTCTTTCCCAAAAGGACTGTAACTGTAATAGAAACGAGAGTTGAAAACAAATAAATTAAATAATAATAAGAACAGGGACTCATCTCAAAAGGTAGGTAGGTAATACGATTTAAGCAGTGCCTGTCGGCCACTAGAAGAGTACTTTTTTGGCCAGCTGTTAAAGCTAGGGTCTTGATCGACCGGCTAGTCAGTCCTATCTATCTAGTTATTGTCCCGCCCAAGTTATTACTACTTGGGTGGCCACCATAAAGCAGTCCACGAATTGAGGACTGGTGGGATCAGCCAGGGAGGTGAGAATCACAGCGGGATCCAGTTCACTCAGTCGAGTGACTACTTCCTGCCCCAGCTGGTCCCATGTATGGCCTTTTGGGGGGGTGTCCTTTCCATAAAAATGAAAGTGAGTCCGCAGGACTTCTCCGATTTTTATGGAAAGGCTTTCTGGCGAGTCCCCTGGTTCCGCTTGGGGAACGAAGGTTCGAGATAAATAATCTCCCAAGGTATGGTGGGAATGTCCGCCGGAACCCGAATGAGAAGACCCCCCCCCTTCCCCTTGTGGTAGAAACAAGAAAAGATGCTTTTCATACCAGAGAAAAAAACAATCGAAATCTAACGAGCACTCTAAACTATCTGCTTCAAAAAGATAGTTGGTTTTTTCTTTTACGGTGGGGGAAATTCCGGAAAAGCGGCCATGGACTTAACTAAAAATAAAAACTATAAAAAAATGGCCCATGGGAAAGGGAATGGGGAGGTGGGCCCCTTCTTTATAGTTTTTCTTCCCGCTTTCCCGGGGCTGCCCGATTGAAAGATTTCCACTCTAATTGGACTTAGGATCCGTACTATCGAAGGTATCTGCTCTTGAATGTAAGGCAATCCCGTCTTTGATTCTTCACTTTTGAGTTCCCGTCGAAAGGAGTAGTTGAGGAGCTGTGCGTTCATCGAGGAGGTTGCGAAATCGCCTTGAATAAAAACCTGAATCTAAATAAATGATGATTGAGCTTTAACAATGGGAGACTGACTGCCTGGCTTCATCCCTTTCTTTTGAACCATAAACTTCGGCAAGAGATAGGCTTATTGCCTCTTCCGCTCCTGAACCAGTACTGAGATAAAAGGAATAAAAGGAGCCAAACCAACCCTAAAGCATAAGGTAAGCTCCTCGTTAGCGGGAAAGAAAGAAGCACCTGTTGCGAGCAAGTATGACCAGAACCTTCTTTTCTTCCCATGATGTGTTCTATCAGCGAGTGTTCTAACGGCGAAAGAGAAGCGGAACTGTCCTTTTTAGTCTAAAGATGTACGCTTAACGCGAAAGAGTTAAGGAGGCTAGACGGTAGCTAGCTTGACTCTATTCTCTCCCAGAAGCTTTGTGATAGGAGAATCTTCGTATTTCCACTGGATGGATCGATGGGATGGATAGAGTGAGTGCCCTTCTCCTCTCTTGCTTGTCCGAAGACTGGTCTCCAATCCCCTGCCCCCAGTAGAACTACAAAGAAAGAGTCCTTCTATTGGAAGAACCTAAGATTCGTTCGGACTCTCTCAATGAGGAATGAGGAGGGTCCCGGTCTCCCACTATTTCCTCTCTTTCGGTTGGTGTTCTTGCTTTATTTAATCGTGTCGTGTTTAGGAATTGACCGAGATCGAGACAACTGGAAATGTTAAAAAGATAGTACCTGAGGTCTAATCTACCACTTTGGCCGATGGGAGCTCCTATTTCATATAAATCTTTCCTTAACCCGGGCGACGAAACCTAACTAGTTGTTTCAGGATTTGATGATGGACCTGAGTGACGAGCAAAAGGGGAACGAGATGTTAAAAAATGGTATAATCAAGCACCGGAAGTATCCCAATTAGAAAGGCTTGCTGCGAGATGACAATAAGTTAAAAGTTGGAATGGCTATACGAAGAATTTTGAAAGGCTTTCATCGCTCCGGGGAGCTGATCTGACTGAAAAGGAAGGCCGAAGCACTGGCTCTCGGTCCGGTAAGAGCTCCAACTACGGGAAGAAAAGAATTAGCGAATCAGATTGCTTACGACTCAGGGACGAGCGAAGGCTCAGAATCCTCAACAAGGTGTAGGGGCGATCATTAGATTGAGTATCCAGGACTGGGAGCACCCCAACCAGTGAGCTGTGAAGCGGCCTTCCTTCGCGACAAGGGTACATAAGAGGCTTTCACCTTTCAGCGCTATTTCCATCGAATGAGTGAAGGGAACGGGTGAAAGCCCTAATCCAAGCACAACTATCTCTTCAACGGGAAATGGCACCGAAAATAGAATGTCGAAGAGCTCAAGCTAAGTCTACCGAAGGGGGAGTTTTCCCTTGATCGGACCAAGCCACGTACTTTAGTGCCGAAATGCCTTCCTTTTGGGGTGGGCGAGGAGCTAAGCTGTTCAGAAAGAGTGACTGAGTTGGCTAGAGGATGTCGCTTAATATTAATAGGTGTTGGAGAGGCTCCGTCTGCCAGGTGGATCTGAACATATCGATACTGAGCAGCTAAAACCAAGTTCTTCAAGTCAGGATAGCTACTACTATAGAAATTAGTTTCTATGAGGCATCCAGCACATTGATTCAGCCAATGCGCCCGCATGAGACATCTAAAAGAATTACCAGAATGTGACCAAAAACATCTCTTCCGGAGCAGGGCCGGATGAAATGAAATCACTGAAGTCATCCCTGGCAATCATCCAATAGTTGCTGATTCTGACCAGGAAACCTCCACTCCAGGAAGTATCATCGAGCATCTTTTCCTTCTAACAACCATTCCATCTATTGATGACTCATCCCTTGCCTTTTTAGGAAAGACCGTGAAAACGTCCTGAACCAGATTGACCCCGCTGAGACGGTCGAGGTCTATTTTGGAAGAAGTCAGGTCCTACCATCCTATCTCGTATTGAAGAATTTCTTAATTGAGTATTTCCATCGAGCTGGGAATCCTTTGCATGATTGGAGATCGGATCTTCAGAATCAGGAGAAGATCGTCACGCTGGGGGGGGCATGACAACATCTTTCTTTTGAGCTTTGTTTGCAACTTGGTAGTCCTACTCTGATTGAGCGATTCCGTCGCTAGCCCTTGTAGGCTTGAAGGCCTTCCTCCTTCTCCTTGTAGGCTTGAAGGCCTTTCTACTTCTCTTTTTTGTCTCATCCATCTTTCCCTTCCGTAGAGCGATCTGACGAAACATCTGGAAACATAGATCCAAGATCATGTACAAATGACCCGTGATGACCGGAGGCTCTTTCCATGCCTGCCGCTCTGATGGATGTAAAGTTTTGAAAGACTTTTTTCAAGGTTCCTTTCTCGATTGAAGCTAGAAGAACCGGTGTAAACGAGAAGCTTTCGACGATAGCTCTTTCGCTTCTCCTGTTACTAGCTAGGCAAAGACTTTCTTTCCACTGTTAGAGCGGCTGAAGGAAGGAGGTTTCGCGACAAGAGTACTACTTCTATCCTGCTTCCCGGCTGGCCTATCTTTTCTTTCTTTTTCCCATTGGAGCACACCTTTCGCTAGAAAGGGATCCGTTACGAGTACGAAATGCTTTTCACACACAAGTCGGATAGCGCGATAAGGCAGTTACACTCCTCCGCCTGGCATTCCAGTTCAAATACTAGTGAGGCTCACTAGTGACCTCATGTCATGCGTGAAAATAGTAAGGACCTTGCCTACGGGCTCATTGGGACACTCAAGCACGAAGGAATTCTCCACTTAGTTAAGGAAGGTTTCAGAGACAGAGGATCAAAGCAATGGAAAAGCAAGGGAAGGAGGCGACCGGAGGGGGGGTTTGGTATGGTAGTGAGACCAATAGGGAAACATAATAGGGAGTATGTGAAAGATCAATTGACACACGAAGGTGGAAGTAAGGTGTGTATTACATAGCTACTGAATTCGCAAAGACTCCTTACTCTTTTAAGTCAAGTGAGGAACTCGCCTGAGGGAAAGGGACTGCGACCTTCAACTCCCAAGATATATCATATATCATATAATAGAGCATGTTGCCCTGAAGAAGGATTGGAGTTCTTTTCCTTCGGTCCATAAACGCAAGAATCGCGAGACGGCAGACATCGGCCGATGAGGCTAGTAGGGCCCTAGTCCTGTAACCATTTATAAGGGGCAATGATCATTCCTAACTGAGAAGTCACCACGAGCATAACAATCTTATTGGAACTTGAAAGAGAAGTGAATTTGTGAATGCCTAACTTCACGTTCAAGATTGGATTCAGAAGCTGAGGCGACCGGAAGGGAGGCGAGCGAAGTGAGGCCACTTTATAGTCCCTCTGCCAAAGAATTTCATAGAATGACGGGGTGAAGAAAGGTGCAATTGGAAGTGAGCCTAAACTGATCTGAGGTTCTATTATAGTTGTATACCTGAACGAAGCTTCCTAGTTTAAGTGTAGTTTTCCTTTTTTCGTCGATATTGGCTTGGTGTTCAGTGTACCAAACCCAGGGTACAAGATCGAAAAGAACCCTACTTTCATTTACTCTTTTGACTTAAACTGGGCTTTTGCCCTTTATTGAAGGATCCCCACGTGTTAAGAAAGAGCTTTCAAGGCTTTCAAAGTCACTTGCTTAACTCATATCTTTCTATGATGTATTTTCCCTTGCAGCAATTGGATGGAAGACTTCATAGATAGGCTAGAAAAGAGGGCTAGCTTTCTTCGGCGAATTGTAACTGCCCCCAGGATTGCTCACAGTACAAAGAAGGAGACTGATAGAAAGGTTGACTCACAGAGACTTTCCTAATCTTTCTACCACTGGTTGGTACGACATCTAGGGAAATGAAATGGCAACTCGTATGGTCTGGAACTCTACTATGGATGTAGAATCTTCCCTCGCCTCACTAGGACCACTAGCACAAGCGAGTATAGAGAATACACCACTAGATATCGTTTCGTAGGCAAAGGAAAGGGAAAGGCATTAGCAATTGAAGCACTTATGACTGAAACCCTTTTTTCTGCAATTGGCTATGCAACCACTTCTTTTTGGTTGGTAGGCTTCTACTCCAATGGGGTACTGTGAGGAATAGGCAAAAAAGACTCATTCTCCAACTGCAACTCCAACCCGCTTCAAAGCAGAAACTTATACAGCATCTAATCTTGATCCCCTTGCCCCAGAACTCGTAGAACCTGCGCTTGACCTAGAGCCTGAGCCTGCTAGCCCATTTGAAAGACTCCTTTTTTCGGATACAGCAGCGACCAAGAAATCCATGCCTGAGCCTGAAACTACATGGAACAAAGACTGCTCTAGGCTGAGATTTTCCTCCCCTCGCTTATAGAAGAGTAAGCTTCTGCCCATCTTACTTCTTTTAAGAAAGAAGAAAGAGAGTAACATGTCTTTACCGATCGATTCTATGAAAAGTCTTTCTTCCAACTATGCCTTCCCGAAGAAAAGGTGGAAGCAGGAAGTGGGATCAAGACTTCCGCTGAGGTTTTTTATCCTCTATTCCTATTCTTTGGGGAGAGTCTTACTCTTTCTTTTTCTTTTTATTCTGTTTAATCGTTAATTCTTACTTTCATGGTTAATTCTTACAAAAGTACACCCACATTTCTCTATCGATATTGACATTTTATATTAAATGTCATAGAATGATCACAGAAACTTCATCTTGCTATCCGATATGAATACATTGAATTCGAGATGCAAATTGAATAGGAATTCACCCACGGAGTGGTGGACAAATTCATAGCTGCCGCTTTCATAAGGAAATCTCCCAAGTGGATTTCATTTCCAACATTGCGCCAGTACGCAAGAAGAACGGACAAGTACGAGTGTGTGTCGACTTCAGAGACCTAAATGCAGCTTGCCTTAAAGATGACTTCCCCTTACCAATAAGCGAACTCATAATTGACGGCAACAGTGGCTTTTGAAGCCATATCATTCATGGACAGAAGTTCTGGGTAAAATCAGCCTTCTCGTGGATTTTCTTAGGCTAGAGATAGCCGGATCCTTCTTCCTTCAGCAGAGTCAGGGACTAATGTGGGACTGAGAATGTCTAGAAAGTCTCGCTCGGCTTACCGCAACTTTGATTCGATGAAGAAAAGTCTATTTATTATTCTCTTATCTCGTTCACATTGCGCGGAAGAGCTAAGGTAAGTTTCTGATTCAAAGGATCCGAAGGAGAAGCTTTGGTTTTTATTACTAAGCTTTAGCTTTGGAATCGCTGAAGAAAGATAATTGCAATATTACCTATTACTAACCTTTCCTGCTCGGCGAATAAGCCAGTACGCGAGGAAAGCTCATCCTATCATCTTTGCCTTTCATCCTACTCGAATCGTATGAGTCCTGGCCTAATCCTTTCATTTAAGGTTATCAGCCAGGCAGTCAGTAAGCGAATAATCCTAGCCGGGCTTGTAAGCCTTCAATTCGTTCTATGAGTCCACCTCTCTATTAGCCCTACATTAGCTTTCGCATCATTCCATCTCTCTCAAGGAGGAACTCACCCTTAACTTAAGCTAAGCCGCTCCCCACCCTACTTCAAGGACAGGAGCATGCCGTACCTTAGTTGAATAAGACGACGAGTAGAGTATAGGCAAAAGAGCGTTTTCTTTCTAAGAGCGATTAACTCTTCCACAGGGCTTGAAAGGTTAGAATTCAGCTAAATATAGGAATGACAGTGGGGACTTGCACAGCAGATGTTGAAAAGAGCGGATCTTCCTTATGCAGCTCTGACTCCTTATCCTTAGTTTCACACTAAGCTCTTCAAACCTTAGCGCAAGCACTAAGTAAGAGACCGACCTTACCAGAGGGTGCCCAGTTTGCTTAGGGGTAAGGATCAGATCAATACAAGGATTGCACCTCTTCACGCTGAGCTGGATCGATGCCCAGTGAGGCTGGTCGAAGTAGAGGATGAACTAGGAAGTCTTTCTGTCGATGACCTAGTGGCCAGTGCCAGAGATCAAGAGAGTCGACTCGCTTTAGTCCGGAGCCAGGTGCAAGACATTCGAGTTTGGTGAAAGAGAAAAAGGCGCGTGAGAATCTCGTGGCACATAAGGTTACAGAAGCTGAGGGTCGGGAGGGAAATGTATAAGAGCAAGATCGGGGAGGAGATTTTAAGAACAGTCATTGTACCTCCTCACTAGAAGTTAACATGTGACCGTTCACTGATAATCCCAACTAAAAGAATCAACACTCTTCTTTTCCCTGCCACGAAACTAGACTGATTGTCATTGTAACATACGGATGGTTAAGGCTACGCCCTATGGACATTGGTTACTGGGCTGAAGAAAAGGGGGGAGGTTAGAGTTGTCTAGCTCTTGCTGGAAGACGATTCGGAACATGCATTATGACTCCAACCATGGAATTCTAACATGAACGTTCGTTGATAAGTCCAACAGGAGATCTACATTCTAGCTTTCGCATTGCCACGAAAGTAGACTTCGAGTCGGTGATTGTAAGATCAGCACGGATCAGAACTCAAGTATGATAGACTCCTAACTGGCGGAGTGGGCGTAACAGCTTCGAAGGAATGGCGAGTAACGCTTTTCGGAACCCTGCAGCACACGGCTGAGGTAGTAGATGGCCTGCTCATGTCCGTCCATGTTCTTCTGGGTCAGGAACGATCCGATAGACTCATCAGATGCCGAAATGTATAAGCGTAATGGTTTAACGTCCCGCGGGGGGGCCCGGTCTATTTTCTTTCGTCAAGGACTGCTTGATTGGACTCGTTCCAAACGAACTTGTCTTTATCTCTCAGTTTCAGCAACTCCGTCCATGGAAGGTCCTGCAAAATTGGAAATGAATCAGTTTCTCTGGCCGATCAGTCAAGGATTGATTTCGGAAGGAGTGCGAAAGAGTTCAACACTACGCTCATTTCGTAGATCTACGATTTCCGGGTAAAGGTACAGAGTCGCTCGACTGGTAAGGAGAGGATTGAGGCTTAGCTGCTTAGCGAATCCCCTTGCTTGATAGTTCAAGGCGTAGGAGCAAGATGCAGGAAAGCCAGGTGCTAGCTAGGTGTGGTCTCCTGCCTAGTCTATTGGTAGTCATCTTTCATCTGCTAGCTGTCTGAGGTAGGTGGTCTCCTGCCATTGGCTTAGCCTTAGCCGTAAGGGCTTTCGTTAGCGTTAGACTGCGTCTTCAGGTACGTATATTTAGATTGGTGATTCCGCGTAAGACCAAAGAAAAGAGACCGGCAGGGTACGATATTGATTCTCATGCCGAATGCCCTAAGAGTGAAAGAAAGGCTCTTCCGATTTAGTTGGTGCAGACGCTGAAGGATCAGCTGACACTAGATAGGAAGCTTAATTCGAAAGACGAGAGTAGGCTCTAGGAAGATCAAAAGACGGTGCCCTACCTTTAGGGTAGGGTCCTGTTTTTCTAGTTTTCAGGCCATTCCTCTTCTGCCTATACATTTCCTTAAAGCGGATTGTTGAATCGAGTGGGGGTCGATTCGACTCATCATGAACTTATCGACACAGCTCTTATTTTCTTCCATTCCAGCCTCACTTCCTTCAGAACGCCACCTCCCTCAGCCTCCTTACTCTCTGCCCATAATCTTCGGACCTATTTCAAGAGTGGTGGTCAAGTTACGCAGCTATTCACTTCGATCAACCTCTTCGACTCCTAATGATCCCAAGAACGGAGTCATCTGCTCGTTCTCCCACTCTAAAGGTATGCTGGGACCTGCTATTCCAGTTAGGCTTCCATCGTTTTGGCTTGATCCTTTCTTTCCATCGAGCTGTCTGGTCTAGTTCCAATTTGATTCGAAACGTAGCTTAAAGTGCAAATGAGAACGCGGATAAAAAAGATAGGAAAGAATGTTCCCTACAAAACCGTATACTAAGTAATCATTCGAGAAGCCGTCGGTCGAGGAGAAAGCTCCATCTCAGCAACCATAGCTTAGAGGCTTCTTTCCTCTCGGCATAACCGGTCTTAGCTTTTCCTGTTCACGACTCCGATCTTCTTTCATTAGCTCTTCTTGCTAACGTCTTCACTTTAAAGGGAGAGAAGGAACCCGAGCCAACAAGTCGTTCGCTTAGAAAGCGCTAGCGGTCTTAGGAAAGATGCCATTTCTCTTGTTTAGCCAAGAATTGCTCAAGCTGAATCAGCCCTTGGCTTGTGACTTCTTTCTTTCTCAAGATAAGAATGAATCAAACCCTCTTTCTTCCACATAGGCCTTGCTAGCATATCTTGTGGCGAACTAGACTGAGAATTGTGTATATAAAGAAGCTTCTGTCTTTCGAAGGGGGTTCGAAGAAGCCCAGGAAACGGGGGTCGGAGAAAGACAAGAGCAGGAGCCTAAACAGATGATCTTTGGGCCGATCACCGAAGACAAAGTGCGGATGCTCAGGAGCGCTGGAATTAAGATAGGGTTATAGTAAAAGAAAGAATAAAGAAAGGAGGGCCCTATATCTACAAAATGAAACAAGAGCGAGGTTCGGCGAATCGGCTTCAAATTCGATTCATTTCGTATAGTAAGAGTTGAAACGAAGGTTAAGAGCAGGATCCAAATTGCGTAGATAACGAAAAGCGATCGCAGGCTACGGCCAGTAGAGAGCTCCATTAGGAACACACTGAGGATCCAACAGAGATAAACTAGGTCTGAAGCTTTCATTCCCCAATGAACATCCCATTTCTTTGTTGGACAAAAGCCAACAACCTTCCGTATTTCGATCCGACAAGCCCCCCCTTTTTTTGGGGGGAGCAGAGCTGTCAAATAATGAACCAAAGCAAATGATTGTTATTGTTCTAAATAAATTCTTCACGATTGCTCCTTGTGATGCAGCGGAACCATGGCAATTAGGATTTCAAGACGCAGCAACACCTATGATGCAAGGAATAATAGACTTACATCACGATATCTTTTTCTTCCTCATTCTTATTTTGGTTTTCGTATCACGGATCTTGGTTCGCGCTTTATGGCATTTCCACTATCAAAAAAATCCAATCCCGCAAAGGATTGTTCATGGAACTACTATCGAGATTCTTCGGACCATATTTCCTAGTATCATCCCGATGTTCATTGCTATACCATCATTTGCTCTGTTATACTCAATGGACGAGGTAGTAGTAGATCCAGCCATTACTATCAAAGCTATTGGACATCAATGGTATCGGACTTATGAGTATTCAGACTATAACTGTTCCGATGAACAGTCACTCACTTTTGACAGTTATACGATTCCAGAAGATGATCTAGAATTGGGTCAATCACGTTTATTAGAAGTGGACAATAGAGTGGTTGTACCAGCCAAAACTCATCTACGTATTATTGTAACACCTGCTGATGTACCTCATAGTTGGGCTGTACCTTCCTTAGGTGTCAAATGTGATGCTGTACCTGGTCGTTTAAATCAGATCTCTATTTCGGTACAACGAGAAGGGGTTTACTATGGTCAGTGCAGTGAGATTTGTGGAACTAATCATGCCTTTACGCGTGCGCCCGGAAACATAGGCCGACTGCTGAGCCCACTCTGGCTCAGCCGCACCACCCGGGGTGCGAGCCACCCGAAAAGCAAGCTATTACAGCGAGCGGCTGGAGCTGTAGGGAGCCGAGGAGCAAGGCAGTAGAGTAGATAAGATAGAAGAAGGGGCCAGGCTCCCGGTGGAGCAGAGGAGACGGTTAGGATAACGAACTTGAAACGCGGAGCCCGAGCGGCCGGCGAGCGAGTGGTTAGTGGCCAATAGCGCCCTAGTTGATGGCATTCCTCTCTGCGGCTGGCACTCGAGGAACCACGGGGCACTCCATACAGAGCAAGCAAGTCTTAGGGATGAGACGCCCGCGCAAGGACCTCAATTCTCATTAGGAGGTCGAACCAAGGACCTATGGAAGTCGGGGCTACCCCGTCCCCATGGGCAACGCAACAGTGTCCTGAGGGAGGGGTTTAGAGGCCTTATAGTAGCACGGACTTCTTTTTCTTTCTAGGTCATGCGAAGGGGGCCAGTCCAAGATCGTACTGTTCCTCTACAAAGACAACAGACACTCTCAACGGCTAGGCGCCACTCTCTTTCTGAGTTATTCCAGCTTCTTCATGATTTCGTGCCGCGGTGAACAAACAAAAAAAAAAAAAAGAGGGCCGTCTCAGCGGAAGGATAAGGACCTGCAACGGCAGAGACTACTGACCCTCTTCTCTTCTTGTTTCTAGCCGTCTGTTACGAGTCCGGGAAGCCTGGAATCCTAAATATGAGGGATCCCTCAAAATAGAGATAGAGAAAGGCGGGCAGGGCTTCCGCTTCGCTCCTCTCACTTCGTTCGAGCAATTTCATACCTCCCCCTTAACGGGGGAGCTACTTCGTAACCTCTCACTTCGTTCGAGAACTTCGTGCCTCTCCTTTCAGTCGAGAACTTCATACCTCCTCTCTCTTCCCGGTCAAGATAGATGGGAAGGAGCCCTATCAAGTAAAGGCCATAACCAGCTTTTTCCAATATAGCTGGCAACTGCCTAAAACCTAAAAGAACTTGATGGATTCGATCAATAGGCTTATAAAAGGATTCCATTCCAACTCAAACTGCTGGCAAAGACAGTCCTACTCGCTCACCTCTATCGACAGCAAAGCACTGATATAGACCTGGTTAGGTATTACAGGTAAGGAATGATAGGAGCCCCTCCTGCCTTGAGAAAAAGAGTGCTTCCTGCGTGCGCTTGCCTCTAACCTGATTCAAGAGGTTTTCCTAAAGAAATTATCTTAGTAAATCACTTTTGCTTGAACTCGAAAAGGCATTGAATTTAACCTTTGGTTCGTATATAGGCATTGGTTAGCCTTTCTTCTCATGAGCCTTGATTGTAGTGAACGGCTTATACAGATGGATGTGGTGGGACTTGCTTCGTTCGTTCCTCGCTTTCTATCTCATACTCATAGAAGTTCCATTCCGAAGATGGGTGATAGGACCCTAGGGAATCGCCTAAGAGGATAAAGCAATCGAATTCAATATTGAGAATTGCCCACCTGTGGTTCCTTTGGCTTCGCAACGTGTTGGCAAGCCTCGGTTTGTTTGCATGTAGGAGGTGAAGAACTATGCTGAGATCAATAGAAAATACCTCAGATTCTGTAGTGATTGCTTCCTTTCTGAAAGGCTAATGGGAGGTTGCTTTGGTATATGGGAGGTAGGCCAATCCCCTTCTTTCTAAACCACTAAAGGAATAAAGATTTCACTCGATTCAAAGACACACACACATTTAGCCGGGCATGAGCTCTCCCCTTGCTTTCTTTGCTTTCGGGCGTCTCTGCCTTTGCCTCTCGATACGCCCCTTCCTGCACTACTCCTAGTAGGCCACTCAGTCCCTTATCTTAACTTAAGTTAAGGGTTCATTTGACTGTGCATGAATAGTGTCAGATCAACTCTGCTGATGAGTCTGACTCCGGGACATAAGGAGCTGCTATTGAATCGAGCCATTTCTTGTTCAAGCTGTTCTTGCTTGAGTTGAATCAGCCGAGATCAAGAGAAGATAAAGGCAAGCCCAATTTGGTAAGACTTATAGAGTCTGCTTCTTTCGTAGTGAAGTGACAAAAGGTGGTTCAGTGACCGATGGGAAAAATCATTCAATCTCGGGACTTGAAAGCAAGCATGAATCTGAGGAGATCTCTAATTGTGGTCAACTGGGTCTCACTCAAATCTCTGTAACAATGAACAATGAACGATTGATATCTCTGTATCTGTTCGTGGAACCGAAATCCTGGATGATCCTATCAAGCTCCAGTGAGCCAAGAATTTCAACTGCTTTCTCGTCTTTGTGCTCAGTCACTCAAAAGCTTCCATGGCAGAATCTGTAACTCCAGCACCTGGCTTGTGTAGCCTGTGCGGTCAGAAAGAGGCTTGTACGCCACCTATTCATAAGCACAAAATGGCCAAAAAGAAGAGTTATCTACCTACGTACCTTCCATCGTAAGGCAAATGTGCTCGTAGTAGTTTTAACCGAGCGATATGAAACGAACACGACGAGAGCATTCCGCCAGTCGAAAGCGAGTTCAGTCTTTTTCTTTTTATCTTCAACGGTAGAGTTTCCGCAAGAGATCCACCTAGATCTCAGAGAAGGGTTGGCTCATCCGGTCTGCCAAGAAGCAGACAACAGTGTCGTTACCTCTATCGATTGTAGGATAAAGGACATCTACTCGTATGTCCTCCCGGTTGTTCTCCGCTCTTTCCTTCTTTCCAACCCATTCCCATCCTGTCTCTTGGTTGTTCTTGCCTTGCCATCGAAAGGACAACTTGTTGCCGCTCATCCACCTCCTCTTTTCTAAGCGCTTAAATTTTGGATCATTTCAAGCGCCGGGAAGACCTCTTTTGGACAACATTCTTCTTGCACAAGAAATCATCATTCATTCTATGCGGTTTATGAAGACTGGCTTCTTTGCCGTTAAAGTTTACCTGGATAAAGCCTATGATAGAGTAAGCTGGAAGTTTATGTTGGAGACTTTGCTTCAGATGGGATTGCCTAGTCATCTTATTGATCATGGCCATGCGGGTCTTAATCACTGGCGATAAAACAGATACCTTTTATCCTTTGCGAGGGCTTCGACAGGGTCATATCTTGCTCTTTCTTTGTCTTGTGTATGGAGAGAGAGGTTGAGCCACTTAATTCAAGCTGCAGTCAACCAGGGTGAGTGGATCCCTTTTCGGGTGTGTCGGGGGTATCACACTTGTTTTTTGCGGATGATTTCGTCTTGTTTGCGGAGGCTACGTTAGATCAAGTGGCTGTAGTTCAACGCATTCTTCAAGAGTTTTGTGGTGCCTCTGGTCATAAAGATAAAGTTAATGTTATAAAATAAAAATGGTTTTGTTCTTGCAATGTAATGTTAAGCCTCAGTTGGCAAGTTTGTATTGCTAGCACTGAGACATACTAGACTAATTGGGAAGTCTTAGCAAGCAAGTCGATAGATAGTAATAATCGATTCGATCTGATCTTCTTCTTCTTACTTGATGTCAAGAAAGTGGAAATGAACTCACTTATTGGCTAACGTATAAAACAAAAAACCAGATGCTTCGCGACCAAACACAAAAAAAAGCTTTCCTTTCCCAGCAAGAAAACAAAACTAAAGCGCACGTTAGCTTCAAGCCCTCTCGCTTTGCTCGAGCGACCATTACGTTATAAGCCCTAAAACTATCTATCTCTAAAGCGCGCAGGTATGAAATCACTCGAGCGAAGCGAGAGGGTACCATGTAGGCTCGACCAACGGGAGAGGGTTGAAGACGCTCGACTGAAAGGAGAGGAGGGAAGATTGCTGGGTTTAGGGCTTTTTCAGCTTGCTGCTCGTTTTCTCGCTTCCGAGAGGCGAAGGGATTGGATTTCACCTATGATCAGATCAGTGGGCAACCATAGTTTACTTTTTTCGTGGTGTTGTTGAAAGCTAATTTGTAAGTAGGCCTCGCTTTTCGGAGCTGCTCCCAGCTCACACTATGGTGGAGGAGGTGCCGTGAAGATCTAGGAGTGTGAGCAGTACGAGCTGAAAGGCTCCCATACTGTTTGGAGGGCAGGGGGGCATAGATGCCAAACAAACCTGACCCCTATCTATCGTCGTAGAAGCTGTTCCTAGGAAAGATTATGGTTCTTGGGTATCCAATCAATTAATCCCACAAACCGGGGAAGCTTAAGCGGAAATGAAAGAGTAGGGTGAGGGATAAGGGGGGAAGCCACTAAATGGAAGGCTTCGCTCGCTCGCTCTAACGCTCGTTTAGTAGACAGCGAGTGGAGTGCATAAGCCCCTTTTTCTTTAGAGATAGGGGCGAGTACTACACGAGCTCGTAAGTCAAGTACGGAACGAGCCTTGTCTACGAAGCAGAGCGACCTCGTCTTGCTTGCTTCTGGCGAAGCTTCTAGCACTAGATAATAGGCATTTTTTTATGGGAGGAATACTACTTTTAAGGCCGACCACTACATAGGAGCGATAGCGAAGCCAAGCCGTATAAAGGCTCAAGCCCTTGTTTTTTTAAAAAACACAATTCTTTCTGAGATGGCCAAACTTAACCCTGACAGATCGGCCTTTTGGGATGAGTACCGAGAGTCTCTGCTGCGTAACGCAATCCTTCACCGCGATCGACTGACTGAATACAGTCTTCCAGTCTTAACTGAAAGGCTGCATGAATTGCGGGAATGCGGTAAAAAATCTGTCCTTTACTCTCTCTCAATTAATGAATACCCAAAAAAAAGGTTTTTATCACTTACTTGATAGAGTAAGGAATTTTACAATCTTTTTAAACCCAGTCGTAATAGGTAATCATTATGCCTTTGCAATGTTACTTGGTTCTGTAATTCCTTTTTTTTGTTTTTCATTGTTGTATAGTAGTCCAGTTCCACTGTCTTTTAATCGTAATCAAAGATGTTTTCTTGAGTGAGTTTCTTTTAAAATCGAAGAACCTAATGGATCGAATTTGAACTCCGAGTGACCGGACAGCGGACCACCCGGCGACAAAGTGGTTGGATCCACCAACCACGAAGGGAAAGTGATTCTCATGAAAAGTAAATGCCTTGAGAGAATAACTTTGCCTGTTGCCTTCGAGTAGCATCGATATCCTTTCTAGTGATCTTAAAATCCTAAGAAGACACGTGCAGTTGACCGTGGGGAGAGTTTGTGAGCTGCAACAGCAGATAAATTTTGGTAGCAAAGAAACCCGAAAGTCCTAATATTATATTGAAATTGGACCATAATGGATATCCAAACCCATAGATATCCCCATATGCCATTGTGTTAAAATTAGCATATTGGCTATAGGTGATAAACCAAAATAGTTCATGGTGAAGGTTCAAAAATCTTCCCCTTACACCTCTTTTCGAAGAGGATCGATCTGAAGGAAGGGCTTTCCAGGTGGGTTCCCACTTTAACCCTTGACACAAGGGAGTGGTTAGCATACCAGGACAGTACCTCAGAAGTAAGTCCTTCGCTGACAGCATTCTATCAGATATTCTCCGATATGCTCTGTCAGGAATATATATTGGCGATATGATAGAACGCAATCGCAATATAGATCAACCTTCTTTGCAAGGCGGATAGCCCCCTACATAAACTCAAATATGATAAATAAATGCGTACTAGCATATCAGCCTTCTCGTCTTTCACCATCATCATTCTACGGTGAAATGCAGGAATTATCTTCGGATATCCTGCCCTCAAAAGAGATACCGGCACAGGTAATAGGCTATGAGGCTGTTTCACACCTGCATACGCTTGTTGTAAACAGACCGAGGCCTGCTTTAAATAAAGTGCGGTAAACAGGGGACCTTAGATAAATTACCTGCTTGGCGACGAGGTAAGCTCCAATACAATTTTCCTTGGTTAGACCATCAGCTACCACTAGTATAATCTTCTTATAGATTGATACTAGTAGTGCAAGATTTTCCAAAATCTTGTGCCACCTGATCGGTCTCAAGGATAGAAGTTTATCAAATGGATATCGGGTAGGATTCATATTAGTTTCCTAATGTGCTTCCTAGCCGGTACGCCCTGCCCTGGCGCGACAGCCAATTCCAAACCAGTGGTATTAGCTTACCGCTGGACTGGCTTCCGCGTCACCGTCCGATCCCACCGTGAGGTGGATATCTATAAGAAACTTCTACCTTGAAAACGACCAAGACTCGCCTAAACGGCTGTAGAAACAGCCGAGGGGAGGCACCTCTTCTAACCAAGAAAAGGACTCTGAGTGTCATCAGAGTGAGGTTAAATAACCAAATATAGAGATGGGTAAGACCCGGACTGAGTCCGCCATCTCACAACCGGTCATTCGCCTCGCGGACACCGGATGCACTTCATTGTGCGAAAACGCTTGAATAAAGCGAAGCTATAAAGGCGAGCAGCCCTTATAGCAATAGCAAACGGCCTACTTATAGCCCTTTCCCCTTTATTCGGGGACTTCAACGACGAGCCTTACAAGCTCATAAAATGGCAATTCTTCACGTTTTCCTCAGCACATAGGGCTAGGGGGGAATGAATTCTATTACTTGATTGATACTTGATTGACATTGACAGATATGTGTACCACACCGAACAAGCAAGATGCCGATATGCTAATGCTGTATATAAGATTAGGTACCAGATTGGGGTAGACCTCTCTCTCTGTATCATACTCCATGCTAACTCATTCAGTTAGGAAAATAGCTGAGCGGAAAGATCTAATACAAGGACTATCTATTCTTAACAAAGCATTTGATCTTTCAGACGAATGGGCAATCTCATTAAAATCCCTCCATCGAATCCAAGCGGATCTACCCGAAAAATAAGTAGCCTGGATTGCATTGGCAGCATTCATATCGGAAATAGGAAAAAGAATAATAACGATCCCCGTTCTTTTGTTTCATCGCACTCATTACATACTAATTGAAAGGCCTGAACAAGCTCACCCATGAAAGGTCTGTGCGATGCCTCTGGTTGAACACAGATTGAAGCAATAGCTGCAACTTTTGCAAGACTATCAAAAGGAAAAGAAGGCCGGGTCTACAATCGATTCCAAACCTTCTTTACTTGTGAGGAGTGGCCGAGGGTTTTTTCCTGAGCAAAGGAACACTTTTCCTTCTTCACATATAGCTGGTTCTCTCGCAGCTTCCCAAACACTAGTTTCAAATGCTCCATGTGTTCCTCCAACGTGGAGCTGTACACCACAAAATGTCATCGAGGTAGACCACAACGAACTTGTCGAGATAGTCATGGAATACCTGATTCAATTCAAAAAGGTGCAAAAGGTGGCTGGCGCATTGGTGAGACCGAAGGGCATAACAAGGAACTCAAACGCCCCGTAGCGGGTGACACAGGTTGTCTTCGGCTCATAAGAACTGAAATCCGCTATTTCTTCGTATGCTTTGGTTTTGGCACCTGCGTCAAAGGCACGAGAAAAGAAAGCCCTTTCTCACCTTTCCTTCTTAAATAATCGATATGAAAGCGCTTTCATAGGCCACGTTGACTAGGTTGATCTTTAATCATCAAATCACGAGTTGAATTCCCCCTTCGTGATAGTATAAAACTTCGCTATCTTATGCCCGAAAAGTGCTCTTCTTGAGCGATCCATTCTATGAGCGGGGCAGCTAGTAGAGAGCAAATCTCCATTTTTTTAAGCCGGTCCCATTGATCTAATCAAAGCTTGGTACGATCAGGCTCATTTGGCTGAGATCTTGCCTGGAAAAGGCAAGGTCAGTCTATCACTCTTGCTGAATCCAGCTTATACTTCTTCGCTTCAGTCATGTATTCTCCTTTTGGATGGACTTTTCCTAGGTCAGGTAGGTAGAATAACCTTTGCAGATAAACTTCCCCGATTCACAGGTAAAGACTAAAGAAAGGCGCCTTTAGCGGGCACACAAAAGAGAGCTTTTTCAAAAAATCGAGCTAGGGAGTCTTCCTTTACCAATGGGTCCATAAGTATATACTACCTCCTAAAGAGGGCTCATTTCCTTGGACTTGATCCAGGTGTTCAGAAGTTTCATACTGTCACTCTACCTCAAAGGGCTTTGTCCCTACCAAGTCAAAAGATTAAGATCT
>JAIUCV010002507.1:0-45789 GCA_026724425.1 Erythrophleum ivorense
CTAGATTCTTCTATAGAAAATGATGCTTGGAAATCCCATCCTTCTTCACTTTCATTTAGGTTAAAGGTTACAACATTATCTTCCACCTTCTTTGCTCTACAATTATGAGCAAAATGGCCTCTCCTACCACAACTGTAGCATTGATCATCTTGGCAACGAAATCTTTTTTCTTCTTTCTTGTCTTTGTATTGAGGTTGTCTAGCTCTCCCTCATTATAGGCTTCTCCCACATCGACCTCTTTGCCACCCTTGTTTTCTCCTCAAACTTTCAACTTTGTTATTAGACTTCATAGCTGCCTTGTCTTCTCTAGGCATTCTCTTTTTAGCAAAGAGAGCCTTATCTTCCTAATTTATTAAAACTTTAGACATTTGCTTATCTAAAACTTTTTGGTTGGCCAGGATGTTTTCTAAACCCGTCAAAGTTGGTTCTTTGGCCTAGCCTCGAGTAATCATAATTAACCCATGGTATTTGGGATCTAATCCATGAATAATGATCCTCTGCTTCCCTGCCTCACTAATTACACTTTCAAAATCCATTTTTGCAATTTCATTACAAATGGATTTCATTTTAGTGAAATATTGACTCACCGTCATGTCTCCTTGTTCGACGGACATGAGTTCATTCTCTAATAGTTGTAATTTTGCATCATTCTTCCTTGTGAATAATGTCACCAGGGTATCCTAAGCCTCCTTTGGTGTTGTCAAGTCCTTGATTCGATGTAAGAACTCATCCTCCATTATGATGGACAACACGTACATAGCTTTTCTGGCTCTGATCTTCCACTTCTTTTTCTCCTCCTTGTTAGTTGGTGGGGTCATCTCTGCACCACCAACAATACCTCACAAGTCTTGCCCGAGCATATAGTATTGGATCCAGATGCTCCACGTGTCATAGTTGTTGTTGTTGAGCTTTTCAATTGAGTTAGTCGAAGGTGCAAGATTTGTCATGATAATCAATTAGTTTCTTGCACTCAACCAATCAAACTTGGTTCTTCACTATCAGATATCACAGTCCCAAATTGTGTTCTGGTAGAAACTCCTTGTACTATGGTCCCTGATCGCTGCCACTCAAACTATATGCTGGCTAGAGCAAGTTAGTCCCTAATTGCAAGCTCTAATACCAAATGTAGGGAATAATAGTGGAAGAAGGAAGAAAGCTACTTCCACACAAAATAGAAGACAAAAGGATTTTTCTACATTGCACACATTGCTTTGTATAATAGGATGGCCTTATATAGGATAAATGAATTAAGAAAATGTTATATATAAGAAACCTACATATAAAGGAACCTAATATGCAACTTGTGGCTAGTCTTTTGTTTTGGCAAGGTAGGCGCCCACATTCAGGAGTTGAAATACGGCTTGGCAATACGACTTGGCAGCAACTTGTGATGCACATGATTGGAGGAAGTCGGTGATTTGTCAATAAACCTAATACATCTTTTCTAAGACTAACAGGTTAACGAGTGCCAGAATTAAAGGGTTTCAATAAGAAATATAAAATGACTCAGTGCGGAAAATTATAAATGAATGTAACTTATTTTAAATATTAACATGCAAGAAGCAAATTCAAATTTATTATTTTTTGGTATATATATTTAAAAGTTAGTATTTTTGGTCTTAAATAAGGGTAAGGAAAGATTGTAATATATCAACAGGAACATTTTAAAGAAATGATACACGATATCATATCATAAACTCACGATACTTTGGGTGGCTTGTTAATGATAAAAACCTATTTCTTGGTATGGTTGGCTTAGGACACAAAAGCCTTCTTATTTGCCATACTAAAATAAATTCACTTTGTCAGGTTAAATTAACTAGATGAAGTTGTTGCTCGCTATATGATCCCTACGTTTCCATGTTATTAACTTTATAAAACTGTGTATATATTCGAAACATATATATCAGAACATAGAAGCGAGTCTCATACCTGTTCAACCAAAGACGCTGGTTGCTGATGCTGGATATCACCTTCATCTTCTTCTTCTGGTGTTTCTCTAAAGCCTTGGATTTCTAAAATCCTCAATCCTTGACACTTAACAGAATAAATCTCCCCTAAATTATCAAAACTGTCATTTTCTCGGGAGTTTTGTTTCCATATGTGCTTGAACTTTGGTAGACTAGAGAGAGTTATTCTTTTCAGATGAATGGTCTCCTTCGTCAACATTTCCTTTTCATTCATTGTGGTTAAATCAAACACAGCTTCCAGTGAACCACATTCTCGTACCTCAAGCTCTTCTAAGTTGGATAGCACTAGTAGCAAATTTGAAGGAAGAAGAACATTTGATAAAAAGTCACATTTCTGCACTACCAGATGTTTCAAATTACCAAACATTTCCGGCTGAACATGGCTGTACCACAATTCTTTTAACTCAGGATATTGAGATATCTCCAAATACTTGAAACTACGAAATGCCACCTGCGAAAATCGATGTGTATGGTCAGTAAAAAATAAAAGGGCATTAAAAGCAAACTAAACAATAACAATTAGGTTTTCTAATTGTTGTGTTCATAATATTTTCTCATGGTATCTCAGAAAAAATTTTGAGTGGAGTTCATATAGAGAAATAGAGTTTTTTCTCCATGTTTATAAAAAAACTTATTAGTTAAATCAAAACATACCATATCCACGAACATCTTGTTTATTGTTCTATTTAGGTCACCTTCCCAATACCATTTTTCATCTTGTTCGTCTGTCAGTATCTTCCGAAGCATTGGTGCGCTTGTGTCCCTCACACAGAAGCTCCTCATTCTTGGACATTGCCTTACAACAAATTTCTCTAACAATGGAAGCTTTAATAAGCACTTACTGGGGCAAAACATTTTGAGCCTTGGCAAACATTCTAGCACCAAAACTTCTAAGCTGCTGAATGCAATTTCATCCATGGTCTCCTCTCCCTCTTCTGGCACAACTTGCTCAAGTGAATTGCACTCTCTTATTTTCATTGTTGTTAATTTGACCAGACTTCTTGCTGTTGATGAGGTAATTAGGTCAATCAATCCATTGCAATTTTGTACCTCTAAATATGTCAAGTGACTAAAAGCTACAGAGGATGGCACCAAGTGCTTCAAATTGGAACATTGGTTGACTTCTAAGTATTCAAGAACCTCAAGAACTGGGTCCATTTGGAATCCTTCTTTACATATATGCTGGAGCTCGTGCAGCTGATTGAGCATTAACAGTTTGATTCGCGTTCTGATCTCAAATTGTGCATTCTCATCTATGGGTCCTTCATCTTGGAATATCTCTTTGAAAGAACTCCATTCAACAACTAGCCATTCGAGACTGGCTATGTTTTGGAGAAACCAATATGGAAATGTAGCTTGGTCATCTTCAAATTTTATCAAACAGAGAAATTTGAGTTTGCAGAATTGTTCCCCTGAAAATTGCCCTTGTAATATCATGTTAGCATCCTCACTGTTTAGCGCCAACTTCTCCAAGTTGCACATCACCTATACCACATGAGTAGATAAAACAAAGGTTCATTACTAGAAGTGAATATATCTTAGGTAAAAAGTGTTCGTTAAATATTTTGTCCAGAGCAGTGTAAAACAAGTAAGTTTAATCATTAGTGATGTACTATACACTTGGTGGCAGAATAAGCAACTGATCAATTAGCTAGATTAAAAATCTTTTTTACTCTAGAGAAATTAGAAAGCTTTGCATTCCTATTATGGTTTCAAATTTAGGATATTTTTTTTATAGTCATTCATACCTCTTCGAGTGTGAAAAGTGACCGCTGCGTTGAGACTTGGAGTTTACTATCAGAAACTCTTCCTTGACTACTCGTGCCCTGTGTCTTGAATAGCTTCCATTTCGCACAATGGCGGACATCTAACTGCCTCAATGATGGACATGATAAACTGTGATTTCCAGCAAAAAATCCCTTGAGTTCATATAAATACCAAAGCACCAAGGAGGTTATGTGATTAAACTCAAATTTGACAGGACTATCCACTGGTTCTTCATTCTTTGAAACAATTTCCTTCATCTTCACTGCGTGCTTGATTGTAATTTCTTCAAGTTGAAGCAGGTCCATGGCTATGAAGAATGGAAAAAGGTACTCTAAATCTTCACAGTCTTCAACTCGCACAACTTGCAGATTATGAAAGCGAAGAATTGTTTGAGGATCTCTACTCCAAATTTGTTTCAGCTGTGGTAATCGAAGTAGAGTTATATTCTTGAGCTGTGTTGTATCCTCTGCACTGCGCATATCATTGACACCCAGTTGGAATATCACTTGCACTGAGTTGCAGTCACTAACCGTTAACGTCTCTAGACTTGCAAATGCCCCATGCATATATGATGGAAATAAATTCTCAAGTTTCTCACATTTGTTGACTTCCAACGTCTTAAAGCTGCCCATGGAAGTTGGAGTGAGGATGGGGTGCCATATTGTCTTCAAGTTTTGCATGTCGTTTATTATTATTGTTTCCAAATTGGGTAAAAGTACCTGTGATCCATTCACAAAGTTTCACGTGTCAGTTAAGTGTAAACGAGAGATGTGTAAAGTGAATTCCAGAAAAAATTACAGGAAAGTAAAATGTAATTGAATCTAATTTCTTTTTCAGTTCTAAAAATTGTTCAAATGTATTCAATAGTCTGTCACAATGTTCTCCCTAACAAGCATGATTTTTTTTAGTTGATTAAATAAGAATCCAATTTCTTTTTACATTTTTAATTTAGTATTTAAGACTGAGATGAATATCACATGAGCAATGAGCTTATTGACTACTTAAACATAATTTAATTAGCAGAGCAAAACTTTCTACAATTTGAAGTTGATGTATGATTTCCCTATTACTTCCGTATACATAATTAAAAAACAAAAGAAAAGAAAAAGAATAACTCGTAACCTTTCAAATTATAAATAGTGTACGTATTTTATTAATTTAAAATTAACAATAATATTAATTCATACCTTCGCAACCGAAAACAGAGGCTGTTGACCTTGGTTTTCAGGTTCATCCTCTTCCCTTTTTTCTCCAAAGCCTGGTGTTTTTGACACCTTATGAACATCCCCTAAATCTCCAAAACTTACTATTTCTTGGTAATCTTGTGTCCATATGTGTTTGACACTAGGTAGATTAGAAAGAGAAATTTTTCGCAGATGAATGGCTTCTTTCTCTAACATTCCTCCTTCATGCTTACTATTAAATTCAAGCACAACTTCTAGTGAATCACAGTCTCCTACTACAAGTTCTTCCAAGTTGCAGAGGGTTCGTAGAAAATTTGAAGAAATAAGAACATTTGATAAAAAATCACATTTTTGAACCACTAGAGATTTCAAATTACAGAATATTTTGTTCTCAACTTGATTGTACCACAATCCTTTCAGCTCGGGATACATGGATAAATCCAAATGCTTTGAGTTACGGAATGCAACCTGTGCAAAGAAATTTATAGGGTGAGTTAAAATAAAAGGGCCATTGAAACCAGTTAAACAATTTAAGCATCGGGCTTTTATTTGTTATTACAACACCCTGTATCCAATATGTTTTAAAAGGAAATTAGTTGGCTAAATCAAAACATACCTTATCTAGAAACATCTTTCTTATTGTTCCATTCAAGTCACCTTCCCAGCACCATTCTTCATCATTTTCCTCTTTTAGTACCTTTCTAAGCATTGGGGTCCTTGTTTCACTGGCAGAGAAAATTTTCATCTTTGGACATTGCCTCACAACAACTTTCTTCAACATTGGGAACTTGAAGAAGCACTTACTACATGAAAAACTATTCAGCCTTGGCAAACATTCAAGCTCTAAAATTTTCAAACTGCTGAATACAATTTCATCTTTCGCCCCAATCACCTCTTGTGTCACTATTTCTTCTAGGGAATTACACTCTTTTAATGTCATGCTTTGCAATTTGACCAAACTTCTTGCAGTAGATAAGGAAATCAAGTTTATCAATCCATTACAGTATTTTATCTCCAAATATGTCAAATGGGAAAAAGTGACAGAGGAAGGAACTAAATTTTTCAAACTGGCACATTCTGTCACGTATAAGACTTCAAGAACCTCAAGAATCGAGTCAATTTGGCATCCTTCTCTACATATATGTTGCAGTTGTAGATTACTCAGCGTCAACATTTTAAGCTGGGTGCTAATTTCATTCTTGCCTTCCTTACATGCACGTCTTTCATCTTGGAATATCTCCTTCAAGGAACTATCTTGAACAACTAGAGTTTCCAAGTTCGGTGCTTTTTGCAGAATTGAATCTAGAAAAGTTGCTGCTTGTTTATCCTCCAAATCGTACAACCGAAGAATCTTGAGTTTTCTGAAATGGTCCCTCTGTTGCTGGTCTTGCAATATCATTATGGTGTCCTTATAGCTTAAATTCAACTCTTCCAAACTTGGAATCACCTGAAACATAACTGACTTTCTTTAGTTTCTTTCACCTAGAGCCTCCATGCATCATAATATCAATAA
This sequence comes from Erythrophleum ivorense, assembly GCA_026724425.1. Taxonomy (NCBI): domain Eukaryota; kingdom Viridiplantae; phylum Streptophyta; class Magnoliopsida; order Fabales; family Fabaceae; genus Erythrophleum; species Erythrophleum ivorense. The sequence continues at coordinate 6,435 of JAIUCV010002507.1, forward strand.
ATGTTGTACCAATAAGTAGGAAGGCATAGTACATAGTTAGGTTCTTTCTAGCTAGATCACCCAAAAGCATTCAACTTTATGCACAAGCCTCCATGCATTTTTCTCTCTTTCCTTAAAATCTTTTACAAATATTTCAACGTTTTATTGAATGCAGAATGTTTCAAATAAACCAAATGAACTATCACGCAATTCTTTACTCAGCTCCAAACCTTGCAGCGTTTGTTTTCTGCCTTAATTACAGTGGATATGCGAACTATTTAAAAAGTAAAAAAAAGTGGATATTCAATGATCCATACCTCTTCAACTATGAAAAAAGGCTGCTGCCTTGAGACATGGGTTTTGCTATCAGAATTTTTTCCTTGATTACTTCTGCATTGTCTCTCGAATAACTCCAATTTTGCACATTTGAAGCCCCTTAATACCCTCAGCCATGGGCATGCTAAAATGTGATTTCCAGCATAGAACCCATCAAGTTTATGCATGTTCGAAATGGCCAAGGAGTGTAATCGATGAAAGTGAAATATGGCTTTTTCCCCTATGAGTCCCTCTTTCTTTGCTACAATTTGCTCCATCCCACATGAATTCATGTGAAGTTTTTCAAGTTGAAGAAGATCCATGGCTATTGAGAATGGGAAGAGATATTCTATGTTTTCACAGTACTCGACATGCATATCTTGTAGATTATGAAAGCGAAGAATTCCTTGGGGATCATTACTCCATATTCGTTTCAACTTTGGCAAGCGAAGTAGATGGAGTTTCTTCAGTTCTGTCGTTGTATCCTCTTCACTCTGAATTTCATTGGCAGCTAATTCGAATATCTCTTCCATTGAACTACAATCACTGACCTTCAATGTCTCCAGGCTTCCAAATGTTCTCTGCAAATAAGATGGGAAAATATTCTGAAGTTTCCCACAGTCGTTGACTTCCAAAGTCTTCAGTCCATCAAATTGGAAGTGCCATACTTTCTTCAAGCTTTTCATGTTGTTTATTGCGATGGTCTCCAATTTTGATAGTCGAACCTGTGATACAATGCACAATTTATAAGTCCATAATAACCTACATTATGAGTGATAATAATGATTGCAACTATACAAGAGCAAATCTTTGGTGTTTATGACTCAAACATTTATTTGAAGATGGCATAAGATGTTCAAATCGTATTACCTCTTCTAAGGCGGTACCATTTCTCCCCTTTGTAGCAATTATCTCCTCCATCATATCACATTTACTTATTTCAAGTTGTTTGAGGTTTAAAAAACTTTCAATCATAGAAGATGAGAATAAATACTTTAGGCCTCTACAATCCTCAACAATCAATTTGGCCAAATTGTGAATAGAACAGGCCGGAGAAAGGCGATCATCATCCCAAACTTTTTCTAGATTGATTGAACTCAACTTAAGGGTCTCTAAATTAGAAAATTTAACCTGCGAAACAAATTTGTTATCTTGATCTTGATTAAAAAAATAACACTATAAAATTGTATGAGCATGATGAAAATGTTGAGAATTTTGATCAAACAACGGATAATGTTATTGTTAGTATTAACTGATCCAAAAGCTCACATCAAGCACATGTAACATCATGCTTTTAAAATTTTTCATTGATTAAAAATTATACTATACTTCATTAGTATTTCTATCTAGATTAAAGTAAAACATATTTTTTTTAAATAGAAGGCATTATCCATTGTTTGGTAGTGTACTTCTCAATATATTTAATTTTATCTAAAATTTGCCATGCATGGTCTGTGTAATAGTCTCTTATGATTCAATAACTTGATTCAAACAATGCATATAAAATATGAAAATAAAATAAAAGAACATACCTTTGCATTAAAAAACGATGTTGGGACATTAGTCCTCAATGAATTCTGCTTGGTTGTTAGAGAAGACATCAACTCATTAGAGCAGAAATCATCAATGATTGGCAAATGTCGTAAAGTTAAGGAGCGCAATGAATAAAACTCAATCTTATCATCAATAGTTCTGCCACTGTTTGCACTTTCTACCAACACAATCTTCTTTATAGAACTACATTCAGAAACTTCAATCTCAAGAAGTTGGGAAAAAGCTTCAACCATTAAAATTGAGAATAGATGTTCCAATTGATTACAACTTTTGACTTTGATAACTCTGAGTTTGCCAAAAGAATTAACTATAAGTGGGCCATGACATATCTTCTCCAAGTTATTAAGATTCTGAAGTATTAGTGTCTCCAAGTTTGGAAACAAAACATGAGTTTGATTTCTCTCCATCGAGTTAATGATGTGTTGAATTTCTACATTATTTTGGATGTAGAGGTGCTTTAACATAGGAAATCCTTCTCCATTCAAATGGTAAAGCACATTGGAGATTCCATTGATTTTATCTAAGTACAAATCCTCCACTTCTTTAATAAGTTCTTTAATCCCATGCTCCAAATGAATGTTAGTACCAAGCTTGAGCTTCAACATTTTTGAGGCTCCATAATTATCAGACCATTCCCATACCTCTCCTATTACTATTTTGTATCTTTCTAGCCTCTCAAACATTAAGTCCCTTGGCAAAATCCAAGCCTCTTGAATTTGAAATTCTAGAGCAGTCAAGTTTGTCAAATGCTTAAGTTCGGCAAGGGTAGCATTTCTATTTTCCTCAATTGAATTTTCTAACTCCCACTTAATGGAGGTATTACCCATATACAATTCCTCCAATTTGGTCAATTTTGATATGATGTTGGATGGGATGATTTCAATTCTAGAATTGGTTAAATCCAACATTCTAAGAAGAGTCAATTGCCCTAGTTCACTAGGCAATCTTATCATGGATGACTCATAAAGGCTAAGAATTTGTAAATTTTTCAAAGCTCCAATATTAGTCATGTCTCCTAAAGCACATTGATCTAGACACAATGTTTGAAGGTCAATTAAGGAGCAAAAAGATTTGGGTAATGATGGCAAATGCATGCAAGTCAAATCTAACACTATAAGGTACCTCATTCCCTCAAAAAAAGAATCCGAAATGCCTAAAGAACTATTACTATTATTCAAGTAGAAAAATTTAACATTAGAACATTCTAACCTTTCAGGAAGCTTATGGATGTGACACTCTTCTAAGATAATCATATGAGGGCATCTTTGAAGTAAATCATCTGTTGGCCATTCATTTAACTTAACATCCCATCCAATTTTGATAACATGTTGATCTCTTGAAGCAATTGAGAGTGCTACTTCACTAATAGTGTTATGCATTTCAACCTTCGTATGTGTGTTGCTTTCAAGCAAGAGACAAGATGCCTTCAAGGAATCAATCAATTTGTGGAGTCTAAATCGTGCATCTTTCAAAGTATTGATGTGCTTGAATATGCCCAAACCTATAACACATTTCAACAAGTATTCAAAGGGAATATTTGAATATAGTACTCCACAAAGCAAGAAAAGTGCCTTCACTTCATCACTATCAAGATTATTGTAACTGAACTCCAAAGCTGAATAAACTATCTCATTTATTCCTTTATTATCAACTCTTGGTAATTGGTTTAAGGCATCCTTCCAATGATTAATATCTTTATTTCTTAATGCTCTTGCCACTGTGACTATGAGAACAGGCAAGCCTGCACATTTTTTGGCCACTTGAGTTGCTATACTCTGCAAACTAGCATCTTTAACAACATCAACAGCCATATCTTCAAACAAACTCCAAGTTTCTTCTTCATTTAGAACATCTAGTCTAAAATCTTTTTCAGACCCCATTATTCGTAATATATCTTGATTTCTAGAAGTTAACAATAGTTTGCAACCCTTATGATCATCCTCTGAAGGAATTTCCAATTTCTCTAAGTCAAGTCTTTTCCAAATATCATCCAATATGATTAGGATGCTTTTCTCCTTTTTTATCCTCTCGCATAGTCGTCTTGCTCTTCCAATTATGGTCATCTCTTCAAAGTGAAGGCCCAAATGATCAGCAATCTCACATTGAATTCTTTCAAGATCTGGAGTGTTGGATACATTAGCTATAACAACTGCATCAAATAACTTGTCATCTTTAACTTGTTTCTCAACCTCTTTAACTAAAGTGGTCTTCCCCACCCCACTTAGTCCATAGACTCCTATTTTGCTTATTTTGGGGTCCCTTAGAGCCAACATAATGTCCTCCTTCATTAACTTCCTTGACTCAAGCTTTTCACTACCTTTTGTAGCAAAAGTGGAGCCTATTTCATCTAGAGGAGGCATGTAGGCAACTTGATTGAATTTCTCCTTTCCTTGTCGTACTTTAATAATTTTTTTGGCCATTTTCTTTGCATTTCTACTAAGTTGATGTTGTGACCACAAATCAAGAAAGGACCAATTGGAACATCCTACATTCCTATGATGTGGATCTTTAACAAGTTGCTTTACTGGTTCTATAATTTCATCCACTTTTCCTAGCCAATTCAACACAGCACCTTCAATTTCCCTTCCATTTCTTCTTTCTGCTTCAATACAATGCTTAATCTGATCTCTTACTCCCTCCAGCTCTTGAACTTGAATATGGAGCTCCTCAAAATTGTCTTTGTAGAAAATCAAATAGCCCACTTGCTTTTTAATGGGTGCTATAGTATACTCTGCTATTTTTCCCATAATGGAAATGAGAATCTCCATTCTTGCTTCCTGATTTATTATTGTAGTTGCTGTTTGAGTATAGATTAATAAAATTGCAAGAAAATCTAATACTTAGATAAACAAAACAAGGACAACAAGGAAGGGATTGAGTCAATGTTGGAAGAGATATCTAGAATGACAAATAAAGTGGCACCATTGATGATAATAACTAATAAGTAGATGAGTTTTGTATATTTAACTATTTCTACGTTTGCTTTCTTGAAATTAATTTTAAATATTACAAAAATTAGAACAAAATATTCGTTCTTCTCTTTAACAAACATTGTAATTAATTAGAAAATTCTATCACTTTTTTAGGAAAATATACTTTTACATTCCTTGAAACTAAGAAATCATATACTATTAATTAAACTCATTTTGGACCTTTCCAGAGTGCTAATAGTCGTAAGTCATACATAATTGGACTAATAACTATTAGCACTATCGTTTATTCTAAAAATAAATACAAGAATCAACAAAGTATTCTTCGCTTTGCTGCCTTGGTTTTTTTTCATTTAAAAATAAAATTCTAACAATATAAGTCATAAAGTTATTTTTGGGCTTGCTTGACATATGGGCTGGGCGTTTTCTTAGGGTGTGGAAACATGAGGAGTCTTGTCAACTACATTCCTCTTCACCACCTTTAAGGGTTATTTTCTGAAGTCGGCTTGATTTTTTCTTAGGGTTTTTCTTGTGGCATTTTATTATGTTTTTTTTTTGGGCACTTTTTAAGCAATTTCTATATCGTGTTTGATTACTAACCCTTTTGTGTGAAAATTTTGTCTATTATTTTACAACTTCCTTTAATATTTTGACAAATAACAATTCTTGTTTAAAATTTAAAATTCAATTTAATCATAATTAAAAACTGTATTACATGACTTTAAACAAAAAAATTTTAGAAAACAATAAATCAGATAAAGTAGCAATATATAAATAGTAAGATTATTGATTTCGTAACACCACTATAACATTACCCAAACTGAACTCCCACAATTGATGGCGAGAATATTGAACTTATGACCCTTCCAAACAACCATCCAACCAAAAACTTGACCTAGTTTCAGGTGGTATGATTTCAAAATTTTTTAAATTTAGGAATGTAGTTATTTTAACTATTTGAAGGTATTTCAATCAAAATATATTTAGATATTGTTTATTTTTTGGCTTCAAGAGAAATTGGAATAATTTTTCATACTAGATAATTAAGTAATCCTTTAGGAAAAAAAATATTTATCCTTAATTTCTAGAGGAAATTGCAAATTTAAATACCCACCTGAACTTTACATCTAAATTTAATGTTTCCCCAATCTGAAAAAATAGCAATTTATAGCCAGATCCATCAATCTCATAGCAATGACAATAGAAAACTTAAGTTAACTATAACGTTTGAATCCCCATGTGAATTGCACATGTTCAACAGAGTTGTCTAATAATTTTAAAGGATGAAAGTACCCCTCTCCTTATCTGATATCACAAATCACCCTAATTTAAAGTATCTCATATTTAATATATCTCAATTGAGCCCTAATTCAAATTGTAGAATCAAAAACTGAAAATTCCTACCTGAAATTAAACAAATATTTGGATGTAACTACATTGCTAGTTGCTTTATTAGTTAGTAGGTACCATTGACATGGATGATCGGGATAATTGTTGCAATGCCATGTAATTTAGTGTTATCACTCTTGGTCTCTACCTCTATGGAAATATGGTATATATGCATCAAATTTAATTACGTAATTGACCTGTAACTATATAATGCGTCTAGGAAAAAAAATACAAGTATTAACCATGGATAACATGCATGATATATAGTGATATTTGTCTTAGTTGTTGCCGAGCGAAACTATCATAGAAAAATTAAGAGTTTTTCATCAGCTATGGTTTGAAATACCTGGAGAGCTGGAAGATTGTATAAGTTATTCCAAAATCAGCTTGTTAATTTTAGTGAACAAATTAATTTTTATAGAAAAAGTAAAAGAGAACTTACTCCTCGTCTCCACGAATATGTCGTTTTGCTTGCTCAGTTTAAGATTTGTGACCAGCGAAAAGCACAAAGAAAAGTTCTGTTGATCATAATCAAGAGGAGAAATAAGAAAAGAAGCAACACATTAATATCAAATGGATGAAATTAAGCTGACATGAGGGACTTTACCTCTATTATCAGTATATGATTGATAGCAAAGGGAAACTTCTATTACTCAAAACGTAATGAAAGCTTTCTTTCTTTCTTTTTTCTTTTTTCAAATTTTTTGGATTTGGATTTTTATATATGATGATTGACAAGAAAGCAAAAAAAATTTAGTGAGGAATAGCTTCAACAAAAATATCTATAAACGAAGGCAACGAAAAGAACAAGGCAACAAACTTCAAGACACAAGAAAATATTAGAACCAGAATTGTACCATAGGCCCACTCTTAAAAAAATTACGACAGGGTCTAAACGCACTAGTGCGTTATGTGATTTGTTGCCATTTAAATAAGGCCTAAATAAGTAATTTGGTTTAATCTGCAAGCTAAAATACGTTGGTTCCAGAAAAATTTTAAAGCTCACTTATGGTTTGTGTTTTATTATTATTTTCTCTCAATTTTTCATTTATTTTACCATCCATCACGTGTCCACTTACAGTAGGTTGTTTTTCATTTTTGACTTATTTAAATGTGTTTCTAAAACGGATAAAGACTATTTAATTGGTTGGCCAAAACAAATCAGCCATGAAAAAAAATGCAAGTGTATTTATATGGCTCATTTAATCTCAAATTTGAATGACAAGTTACTATTGTTCTCTTAAACATTGTATATTTTGCAGGTTGTTTGTGCATGGACAAATAAGATAATTTGATGAATTTCTTGTTATTTGTTTAGTTATGTTACACATCTTTGATCTAAGTGATGTAATTATTTTCTCTTATTACCACATGTCATCTTATTGATTTGAACTAAAAAATTAAAATGAGAAATTTTCAAACTTAGTAGAAACCTGGTGGCACTACCGAGTTTGAAGAAAAAAGTAGAAAAATGCCGTTGAGTTTTAACTTTCCTAACACATTTTTCAAGAACTCAATGGCAATGAATGCAATACTTTTAGTACTGTAGCATTTAAACCATTAAATTTTTTCATTGTAGTAGGCTTGCTCTAAAGCATTTCAATTTCCTTTTTCTTTCTTGTGTTAGCATTTATCGCTTTTTAGTTCATGCTTGCTCCCAAAAAAAAAGATTGCAAATTACTTGTGTAACGTCTGATTTTTCGTAAAATATCGAAATGAGTCAGTTTTCAAAGCAAGTCCCCTGATATGAGTGATTCAAGGCCAAATAAAATTGGGAGAAGATTTTAAATAATAGAAAATGAGGATTTGAGCCTTGAGTTGCTTAGAAACCGAGGTCAGAGTGATTCAAACAAATTGCTAAAAGGCCAGTGGCATTTTTGTAAATAAGTGCAATTTTGGAGAAGCACCTAGAAGGGCTTTTTAAATAGAAATTTTGAGTTTCTTAGGGTTCTCAGAGGCCCCAAAAATCATGGGAAGCCCTGGGACCGGTAAAGCCCTTCCGGTGTACTCTTTCAGATGTCAGTTGACCTAAACTTTGACCGATTCATTCGAAAAGGTTTTAGCTTCGATTTGAGTGATTCCAAAGGCATTTTATTAAATTAGGAACCTATTTGTTATTATAGAAAAGACGGTTCTAAAAAAGGAGCTAAAACGAAGGAGAAACGAAAATGCAAAGTATGAAAGAGCAAAAATGGAATTTAAGTGTTAAAGGAAGCTTCCAAATTCTTTTTATAAGTCACGTTCTTTCTCTCCTTCATTAAACCAACTTGCTTCTGCCCATTTTCAAAGAAAAACTCCATCTTCTTAGGCACAAAAGAGAAGGAGGATTTTGGATGAAGAAATTCAAGAAAAAGGTAAGAAACTTTAAAAAATTCTATATCCTTCCTTCTTGAAACTTGCTCCCCTCCTCTCAAGCTTTCTTTCTATGGTTTTAATGGAGAGTTTGGTGCTATTTTTGGGGCAGAACAAAGAGGAAAATTTCGAAAATTGAGGGAGCAAGCCAACCAAGTGGAAGAGCAAGCAAAGAAAAGGAAGAAAACAAGGTAAAACTTCTATTCTTTGGTAGTTTCTTCCTCCCCCTCCCTCTTGCATGAATTTGGCCACCATGAGCCCAAGTCTTAGGGGCTGTTTTCTGTCCAATTCATGGAGGGATTAGATGTTTTAGGTAGCAAAGATTAAGAATGAACTAATAGAATCAAGAAAGGGGCATTAGGAAACAAGATGGAACTATTAGGGATCCAAATGCTCCTTTGCAAATCTGATTTAACATGAATGTTCTTAGACTTAAATGAATGTTTAAATGTGCTCCTAAGATCCCTAAGAGGTCCCCCATATGCCTCTTCCTCCATGAAAACAAACAAAGCCCCATTGAAAGTCATGAACCTAGAAGTGAGAAAAGTGTAAAGCACTTCAGGGGATTGTAAAAACTGATTTAATCCATAAGTTCCCTTGGCTATTTAAGTGTTCCCTTGACCTCCTACAACTCTTAACAACCTCCCTAAATGGTTCTCCCATCAAGGAAAAATCAAGAAGCCATTAAATCCCATTTATGCTCTAAGTTTCGGCCAAATAGGGATGGCATAGTTAGGGAGAGTTTTAAATTTTTCAAGCCCATTTTTGAGTCATATATGATGCATGAATGTGAGAGGAAGCTTTGGGAAAAATTTAAGAAGCTTAGAGAATGAGTTAGTACTTTAGGTTCCATATTGTCACCTAAAGAAGCAACATGATGTTAGGCCCTTTGTTTTAATGATGTGATGACTCCAAGAGGCTTAAAAGGAGTCAAGAATCATATTTGAAAGGAAAGGATAAGGCCTAGAAGTCATTTGAAGGGTGTTGCTTCATTAGGTGCTTTTATGAACCATCATGAGGTTTATAGGATAACCTAGTGTCCAAGCAAGTGGTGTGACCTTAGAAATTGTTTCATGAACCTAATTAGCTTCCTTAAATCATGTCTAGGCTAAGAGGAACCTTCCCCACACTTTTGTGGGTGTGTAGCCGAAAAGAGGAGCTTAAATTCAAAGGGAAAAGTGTGTGAATTTGTGCAAGGTAGCTCTCTCCACCTTCTCTCATGCATGGATGTGTGTTTAGCTTGTTTTATGATGTGTGTATGTATATTTTTTAGCTATGAAAAGTATGCTAGCATGCTCTTATATACCATGACTCTTGATGCCACATTATGCTTTTAAATGAATATATGATGTGTGATTGAGCTTGCTTGAGTGTGGAGAGGCCAAGAACTCTTCCTCATGGTGAAGATGAGCCAAAAACCCTTGAGCTTGGTTGAGACAAAGTAAAGAGTCTCCCAAAGGCAAAGTGGACTTCCAAAGAGTATGGTTGAGTCTAAAGATTTCAAAGAATGGGTGAGGCAAGTCCAAATACCATGGAGAGAAGTGTGAGGCCAATCCAAATACTTAGTGAGCTCCTGAATGCCTTGTATGATGTGTTTCTATGCCAAGCTTGATTTTAAATGTTCATGACTTCCATTTTTCCCACACATGCATTCATAGAACTTGCTTGCACATATTATGTATGATGGAATGGGAGATAAGCTATTGAGATTCTTGAATCTCACTCCCTCCTCTTAAATGCCCTAATATGCTAGGTGGACCAAATGGACATGGCAATGGGAGCCAATCACATTGAAGGAAGAAGATGGCCACCCTTATGCTTGATTTTTGTGTTTTTGACTCATAATGAGACTTCATGATGAATATTATGATTGTAAATAGTCTATGACCCCTTGGACAAATATAAAAATGGTATTACGTGATAGATAAATGAATGAGTATGGTATATGTATTCTAGATCATAAAGTGAGTGCTTATGCCAATGTATGCAACTGAGAAAAGCTTGGTGTAATGTGTATGAGTGAGGGTAAAGAGGCCAAAATGAGATGCAAATGGTTTGTGACCATTTAGGCAACTCCCATGAGTCTTAAATATGCTTTTAGACTTGCCCAAAAGGTGCCAAGACCCAAGGGAAGCTAAATAGCAATTTTGATATCCTATATAGAGCCAAAAGTGACCAAAATGGAACCCTCTGTCACTTTTTGGCTAAATGATTTATTCTTGATTTGAGATTTGGCATGCTATTAGAATATGTTGAGAGATTTTTGGGAAGCTAAAGTGCATAATTTTTGGAGATCTAGAGAATATTTGATGAATTTTCAAAGTGGGCCAAAATTTTTGAAAATGTCTGATGTACTGTTTCATCGGGTCCGAATTGTTTTTCTGTCACTCAGGGATCCAATGAAGTCCAATTGCCATGATATTTTATAGACAAAAACTAGAGGTCATAAGTGAAGTGTACCAACTGGAATCAGCCCATTTGGATGTCTAGAGAGGGAGATATGATTTTTTGAAGATTCAGTCCAGTGTCAGGCGTCCAACCAGACCTTAGTCACTGTTTGATCGAAATTCAGGGTCTGGGCGAGCTTGAACTGGTCTAAAGTGATTTTTCTCTTCCAGCTAACATCCTCAGCTTTCCATATTGGTATCATTAACTCAAATTGGAATTTTTTGGAATTAATTGTACATTTTTGAAGTTCATATCAATAAACTGTGGCAGCATCAGGGCCCAGTCCGACCTCCAGATGATTTCGCATGTCAAACGCACTGTGTGTCGGATTTCATGACTTTTATATATTTTTAACATACATTAGACATTCCAAGCTTTCCATAATGACCAAGATTACATGATTTTGATTTTTTTAGATTTAGTTATAATTTTTCAAAATTTTGGACAGAATTGAGTCAAATCTGGCCGAAATTCAATACCTTCAATTTATACTCCATTTCGGTTTCCTTGAGTCATGAGCAAGAGTTTGTGATGCAAATGAGTTGCAATGATGTATTTAAATATAAGTATGCATAGTATAAACCCACACGGTCCACGTGACACCAATTGTGAATTTTTAAGCATGACATAACGCGACTAAATCCATTATTGTTGTTTTATGACCATGATGATGATATGGAGCTTATGAATGCCATGAATGGGGTTAGATATATATGGTATTACAACTTGCATTATATATTTTTTGTCATCCCATTTCATTTCAAAGCTTGTGCAAATTCAATTATTAAAATTTTTCAAGCATTCTTCATTTGCAATAACCTTTCTCTTGCTAGTTTACATAGCTTAATAGTCTAATCTTAGGCTAGAGAGACCATTCTTTGATGAATCATGTCTTGTCTTTAGTCCCCTCAAGCAACTTGTAAAACAAAGACTAAAAGTCCCCAATGTTTAGCTTCTCACCAATATATATACAAGTTTATTTGCTAATTTGATATATATCCACACTTTCTCCTCTCTCTCTCTCTCTCTCTCTCTCTCTCTAGGTTGCATCCTTATCTCTTACAATTCTATGCCCCTAAACCTGTATCAGGAAGGATCTGTTTTTATCCTAGGGGATATCAGTGAAGGCAGAATAATCCTCAAGGACAGCATCCTGTGACATGATTTAGATTTTTAATAATATTATTCTGCCAACAATCTTAAGGATTATGGAGCCTGTTGCTACTATTCCTATTCAAACCACTAACTTTGTTATTATGAACATCGATTCTACTGTTAATAATATCAACAATAACATTTTTGTCATTGTTCAAGCTATTCCACTAGCTATCCCAATTGTCAAGTCTTTTCCAAATATCTCAAAGATTAAGATAGTTGGAGGACAGAATTTCTAAAGGTGGCAAGAATGTATTTTCTCTATGCTAGACATGGATAGTGCCATTAATGCTCTTTCTGATTGGAGACCTTCACCAACCATAGATAAAACTTAGTTGGATGCTTGGACTTACGCCAATAAGGTATGTAGATATACAATTATTAGCATGCTATCTAATAATCTTTTCGATATCTAATGTATGTACGAGGAAGCCAACAAAATTTAGGAGTCATTGCTTGCCAAATGCACTGCCGAAGATGCTGGGAAACAAAAGTTCATGGTAGGCAACTACTATTGATTGGAGATGACAAATGACAAAGATATTAAGTTATAGATCAATAAGTATCATAAGCTGCTAGAAGACCTTTATGCTGAGAAGATCAATTTGTCTAATGAACTTGCTCTAAGTATATTCATTAAAAGGTATACTCATTGAGAAGCTACAAGAATCATGAAAAAATTATAAGCAACAACTCAAGCATAAGCATAAACAATTGCCCTTGCAGAATCTCATCACCCACATAATCATTGAGGATACAAACTAGAAGGAGCTTCAAGTGACAAAAGCCAAAGATATGACTTCAAAGGCAAATTTTGTGGAGGCAAAGCTGAGAAAAAAGAGGTATGATAATAAAAAGTCCAATTATAAGCCTAAAATCACTAACCACAAGCTCAAAAAGAAAGGAAGTTGTTATATATGTAGAAAATCAGGTCGTCATGTTGCACAATGTAGGAAGACAGTTGGAAACAACAATCCTCCTAAGCTAAGTGCAAATTTGGTTCAAGGAGATGACATAATTATTGCGGCTGTTTCACAAGCTCTTCTTGTGGTTAACATGAAAGAATAGGTTGTAGACTCTAGGGCTATTAGGTACATATGTGTAAATAAAGAAATGTTTACCTCCTACACTTATGTGAGGGATAAAAAAGAATGTGTATATCTTAGTGATTTTAAAACTGCTAAGGTTCTATGAAAAGGAAATATTCTTCTCACACTTACATCTAGCAAGACCTTAGTTCTAAAGGATGTCCTTCATGTACTTGAAATTAGAGCAAATTTAATTTCTATGGCTTTATTAAGAAAAGTTGGGGTTAAAGTGTCATTTGAATATAATAAGATTGTAATGACAAAGAACAATATTTTTGTGGGCAAGAATTATTGTAATCAATGACTACTTGTACTCATTGTTTCTAGATTTAATAAAAATGTATCTCCTTCTATTTACTTGGTTGATTCTTCTGAAATTTAGCATGCTAGATTAGGGCATATTAGTATATCTTATCTTAAGAAAATGCAAATTCTTGATTTAATTTCTGGCATTAATAATGTATGTTCAAATAAATATGAAATTTGTGTAGAGTATAAACTAACTAAAAAATCTCATTACTATATATAAAGAGAAACTGAATTACTTAATTTAATACATAATGATTTAGGCGATTTAAAATAAATTATGACTAGAGGTGGTAAAAAATATTACATGACTTTTATTGATGATTTTTCAAAATATACAATAGTGTATTTGCTTAGAAATAAAGATGAAGCTTTTGATATGTTTCTTTTATATAAGGTTAAAGTGGAAAATCATTTAAATAAAAGAATAAAAAGAATTAAATCAAATAGAGGAGTAGAATATACCTTGTTTAATGAATTTTGTGAAAAAGAAAGAATAATTTATGAAATAACCCTATCATATTCACCTGAATTTAATGGAGTATCTGAAAGAAAAAAATAGAACTTTAAAAGAAATAATGAATGCCATGTTAATTAGTTCATTAAGTCCAGATAATCTTTAGAGAGAAGCTTTGTTATTTGCATGTTACTTACAAAATAGAATTCCTTATAAGAAAACTAGTAAGAGACTATATGAATTATAGAAAGGATATGTTTCTAATTTAAAACATTTAAAAGTGTGGGGTGTCTTGTGAAAGTTATACTACTAGATCCTAAGAAAAGAAAATTTGGTTCTATTACTTCTAATTGTATATTTCTTGGTTATGCTGAGTATAGTGCTACCTATAGATTTCTTGTTTTAAAAAGTTATGTACTTGATCATAATACTATAATCGAAAAAAAAGATGCTTAATTCTTTGAACATATTTTTCCTTTGAAAATTAAAAATATTTCTCAAACGACAAAAAATGTTTCTTCCTCACTTGAACAAACTCTTGTTGAAAACTCATCTAAAGGTTTAAGAAAAAGTAAAAGGTAAAGGAAAGAAACATTTTTTGAAAATGATTTTTATATTTATATGATACAAGATGAACCATCAACTTATTTTGAAGTAGTCACATCACCTTATGCACAGTTTTAGAAAGAAGCAATTAAAGCTGAGATTGATTCAATTAATAAAAATAAAACTTAAATTTTAGTAGATTTACCTCTAGGAATAAAACCTATTGCACATAAATGGGTTTTCAAAAAAAATCCTAATGGAACTATTGATAAATATATAAGTAAGGATAATAGCTAAAGGATTTACATAAAAATAAAATGTTGATTATTTTGAGACATTTTATTTTGTTGATAACATTTCTTCTATTCGAGTTTTAATTGCTCTAGTCTCTATTTACAAACTTTTTTATTTATCAAATGGATGTTAAAAATGCATTTTTAAATAATGACTTAAAAGAAGAAATTTATATCTTGCAACTAAAATGTTGCCTTGTTTTTTGTCAAGAGAATAAAGTTTGTAAACTTGTTAAATTTTTATATGGCTTAAAACAAGTTCATAAATTATGGAATGAGAAACTTAATAAAGTTTTGACCAATGATGAGTTTTCAACTGTTGAAATTGATAGATGTGTCTATATAAAATTTGTGAATAATTAGTGTGTAATTATTTGTTTGTATGTGAATAACATGCTTATATTTGATACAAGTATGAATATTGTGTTTGAAACAAAATATTTTGTTACTTTTAAATTTGATATAAAAGATATGAGTGAAGCAAGTATAATTTTAAATGTTAAGGTCACAAGGAAAGGTGATAGCATATTGCTATCACAAGAATATTATATTGAGAAAATTTTTAAGAAGTTTAATTATTTTGATAATAAACCTGTGAGTACTCTTTATAATGCTAACACTCAATCAATGAAAAATATAAGTGATCCTGTGACTCAATCTAAATATACGCAAATCATTGAATGTCTGTTGCATTTGATGAATTTCACTCTACCTAATATAGCATGTGTTGTATATAGATTGAGCAAGTACACACAGTGTCCAAATAATGATAATAGGTTTGCATTGGTGAGACTAATGAAATATTTGAAAGGTACTATGGATTATGATATCATGTATAGTGAATTTCTTGCTATACTTGAAAGGTACAGTGATGCAAACTTAATATCAGATTTAGTTGAGGCAAAATCTACAAGTAGTTATATATTCACTCTGGGTGGTAGTGCAATAACTTGGAAGTCAACCAAACAAACTATTATTGCTAGATCCATTATGAAGTTAGAGTTTATTGCTTTGGAGTTGATTGGTAATGAGGCTAAGTGGTTGAAAAACTTTTTAGTAAATATTCCTTTGGGTGTAAAACCTACACTATCAATATTTATACATTGATTGTCAAGCGACAATAACTATTGCAAATAATAAAACTTTTAATGGTAAAAGTAGACACATGTGATTGAGATATAATGTGATTAAGCAATTGCTAAAATATGGTATTATATAGATCGATTTTGTAAGATTAGAAGTAAATTTGGCAAATCATCTAACCAAACCCTTAAGTAGAAAGTTATTTTTTGAAACAATGAAAGGAATATAACTTAAGCCAATTCAAAATTAATAGTGATGGTAACCCAACATTTGTAATTAAAAATTCTATGAAAAAGGTTCATATAGGTAATAACAAGTCACTGTTAGTTCTATTAGCACTTAATTTTCAATCCCTTCCAATAGTGTAAGAAAAGTTCTAGAATGCATTAATAGAGAGGGTGAGCACAAAGCTCTTAATGATTTTCATAACCCTCATGGGTGGCGTATTAAATGTAAATATACTTGATGAAATCACCTATATAGGTGTGAAATGGGATT
This sequence comes from Erythrophleum ivorense, assembly GCA_026724425.1. Taxonomy (NCBI): domain Eukaryota; kingdom Viridiplantae; phylum Streptophyta; class Magnoliopsida; order Fabales; family Fabaceae; genus Erythrophleum; species Erythrophleum ivorense. The sequence goes on from JAIUCV010002507.1 coordinate 22,828, forward strand.
GCTCTTATGAAATTGTGGCAAAATCTCTAAAGTACTCATTAAAACCAGGTGTGTGTGTGTGTGTGTGTGTATGGCTTATTAAAGTGCAGATAGCTGTAACAATAGGAATTGTCAGAGTGTAAATTGATTAGCAAGACTTCTGACATAGAACAAAGAGTTATTAGTTCATAGAAGTTATATGTTTCACTGATAGCTCTGTGTGTTAAGTTTTAATAGTCAAGGTCTAGTTCATAGTCAAAAGATACCAAATTCGAAACATCTACATTTATACTTGCAATGTTATTTCTTTCCGTCTTACCTTTTTTAAAAATGTGGGGGGATTATTGAGTGTAGAAGTAAAAAGAGAGTATTTCGAAAAAGCTAAGTCCTACATTGCTCAAATTAAGAGAGTTTTGAGTGTGTATATTTTAAGATGTGCTAATAAGCTAGTAAAAGAGTTAAAGAAGAAGGTGGGCTCGCATGCACAAGAGTGGGTTAAATTAGGTTGAACTCAGTTAAAATCCATCGACTCCCCCATGTGTGTGAGATAATATACAATTGGAAAAGTTTTGTACAAATTTATTTAACCAAATGAGGTTTTTAGAAGAGGTTGAAATTTTTACTTTATAAAATTAGCAACATGGTTTTCAGTTTTACCATTGGCTTTCAAAATTTTTCCGTTAGAGAATATGTAATAGCCTTCTTTAATACCATTGATCTTTTAGCCTCCTTCCATAAACCTTCTTTAACTCCAACGTCCTTCTCATTAAATTACTAACTTTTTTCTAAGTCCGCAACATTCAGCTTCTCACCAAGATATATATAGGTTTATCTACTCATTTGATATATATCTGCACTTCTTCCTTCCTCTCTCTATTTGGGTTGCATCCTTATCTCATGCCCCTAAACCTATATTAGAAAAAATCTATTTTATCCTAGGGGATATCTGTGAAAGCAGAATAATCCTTAAGAATAGCATCTTGTTACATGACTTAGATTTTTAACAATATCATTATGCCAATAGAAGGTTGATTCAATTTGTAAGGGGAGTAATGTTAGGAATATAGCATGGCATATGATACATATAGAATGTAGGAGTAGAAGAGAAGCAGAAGAGAAGTGCCGGTTGTGTGGGGTACTTGATTAACAAATGATTGGAATCCTTTGTATGATGAATCAGTTATGTTATAATGTGGAGGAAGTATGGAAGTATTTGGGGAGATTTTTCCTTGAGGAGCTTTGATTCGTTCTCTCAAAAAAAGGATTTGTTATCTCTTGTTTTCTTTTTAGTTTCTCTAGAAATTCCTCTCATAGCAACTTTTTCATACTTCCTACATAACACATATTTCAGAGAATTATTCCAATCATTTTTCGTATCTTCTTTGACCGTCTTTGATCGGCCATATCATATTAGTTAACTATGGTTAAATCAGCTTGTTAATTTTAGTGAAAAATTAATTTTTATAAAAAAGAAAAATGAAAAAAAGAGAAGCACACTCAAACTTTCTATTCTCATTTTCTTGTGTCTCTTCTTGTCGAATAATGAATTCATTCAAGGTTGAAACATAAATTGTCCCTTCTGTTCAATTTCTCAAAAAATAAAAACAAGATAATTACTCAGGTAAAAGGGAACTTACCGCTCTTCTCCATGAATGTGTTGCTCTACTTCCTTAGTTTAAGGTTTGTGACCAGCGAGAAGCACCAAAAAAAGTTCTGTTGTATAATTAAAAGGAGAAATTAAAAAAAAACGCAACACATTAATACCCAATGTATATAATTAAAACTAATGCGAGGGACTTTACCTATATTGTCAGTATATGATTAAAACTAATTTGGTGATTGAGTTTGAACAAACAGCACTACAATTTTAATGTTTTATATATTTATTATATTTTATTATATGAAATTAAAAAAAGCATATTAGTCTATTTTTAAGCTAATTGTTTATTAAACTCAATGAGTCAAATACTCATTTTCAAATTCTGTTTGCATATTCAGAAAACCTTAGATTTAATACTCATTCATTTAATTTCTATCTCTCTAAATAAGCACATGGGCAGCTGAGTTTTAGGCAACTGTTTTTTTTTTCTTTTGGCCGAAGCAAACTGTTGTGAAAGAAAAGCGAACTGTTTAATATATACATATTTGTTTAAAAAAACACTGTTTTATATTTTGTATATATTTGACCGAAACAGAAAAACGTTTTTATATGAGGGTAAAAACTATTATTCTGCACTGAGAGAGAAGCAAAACATAACTAGAAATTAAATTTATTTGGACATACAAAGGACTCATAAAATAAAAAATTACAATATATATATATATATATATATTCTTCATTAGTTGCCTGGAGTGATTTCTTCTCCCAATATATAAAATTTTTGAAAGAATTTCTTAAGTGCACATTTTGTATTCCTTATTGATAGATATTCAATTCATTTGACAAAAAAAAAAAGGAAGAAAACAAAGACCTAAAACGTACCTTGTCCAGTTACGCTTCTTGTCATCGCGAACTTGATCATTTAGAGGCATTGTTTTCTTCCAAGTAACACATTAAAATATCAATTATCAAATGAACAAACTAAAGACAAAAGAGACTTTCCTTCTATTAATATATGATAAACTAACAGGCATCAGTAGATGCTTCAAGAAACGAAACAATCTTTTTTTTTTTTTGGATTTTTATAAATAAAATATAAAAGAAAACAAACTTTAATTCAGAAGATTATCAAGAAAAGAGAGTTTTAGACAAAGACACCAACAGTTTTTTTCCTTTTTTATTTTTTTTGGGTACAAGGAAAGAAGATTTTTAAACGAAGAGACCAACGGTTTTTTTTTTGGGAATAATAAGAAAAGCAAAGTTGAGTAGTGAAGAGAGAGAAAGAGAGTAGAAACAGAAAGCAAGGGTTGTTAAGATAAACGTAGAATTGGAAGAGAGAGGTTAGAAGGGCAGCGAACACTGGGAATCGCAAATATCTGATTATATAATACTCTCAATTATTGCTACCCCTGCCCTGTGCTTCTCACGTGCTCCTCTTCCATGCTCTGCTTCTTCGCTGGTTTTAAATATGGGCCACTTCAAAGTCTCTCTCTTCCTCTTTTTGCTATCTGAGAAAGTGGATGAAGAAGGAAAGCACGTGACAAGCACATCGGAGTAGACCGACTTTGGATTTATATCTATTATTTTTATTTTTTGGGTGATATTTTAAATATAAAATAATACATTTTAATATTTGAATATTAAAATTATAATTGTAGGGATAGGTGTACTTTCCCCTTATATTTATTTGGAGTTAATTAGATTGACAAATGAGTTTGCAACGTGAATAATATAATTTTTTTTTATTTTGACAATAAAATTAAAAAAAAACAATGGATCTCTCTTTTTCAAATAAATGCTGAGAACTGAATTGGATTATAAATGTATAATAGTGTTTCTTGGTTTGTTTTGTCAGCATAACCCACTTTACAAAAGAATTTCTTCACATTTGATTTGAAGTTTGTGATACTATCTTCATCTGATCTGTTACACTATCATTTAACATTTAGTTATAGTTATAGATTCTGATCAATTACAATCCAGTCTAATTGCTCAGACCAAGCTAATCTAGCTTTCAATTTGATGGTTTATCAGCTGGACAGTTCAGTCCAATTTGAGTTCAGATATCATGCATTTAGTATGATTTATTATCATCATTATCATCATTGTAATTACATAGATACTAAAATGATGATAAATAATTTTATCTTTAGAATGCTTCACTTATATCTAAAAAATTTTATAGTTTACTAAGGTCATTAACAAGATTAACCAAGGGATTTCCCTTCTTGTATATGAGGAGAACGAGGAAAAACATTTTCCGTGTCTTAGCCAAGATGGAACCAAACAAATGTAACAAGCTGTCTCTATTCAAATTTGAATCTTCTTTTATTTCGTGCGCCATGTTATTAGATGAAAACAAAAAGAAAATGACGTAGGAGTGAAGTGTGTATGAGATCGATTTCTCTCTTTTTATCTATTTTCTCTTTTTTTATATCTTTCTTCCACAATATGATGTCTAGTTAGTTTGTGAGAGGATCCAAATTGCTTTTCAATTCTCATTTCCTCTCAAGTTTTTTATTGCAAAGTTTGTATAAATTTTGAAGATAGAATGACGTAAAGGGAGAAAGTGGATATAAAGAGTGAAAATATATATGAACCCCACTTTTTCTCATTTCATTCACTTCATCTTTTCTCTCTTCTCTCTCTGAAATTTATAAAAAACTTTATAAACAAAAAACTCTAGAGGATCATAAAGTTTGGATCCTTTCAATTTCTTTTTTCTTTATTTCATATCAAATTTGAAAAAGAAATAAACACAAAATGTGTGTGACTATCAAATGGGTCTAATACATTCAAACATGACCCATTATTTAAGTAAATCTTACACATTTTATATCTATTTCTTTTTAAAATTAAAAAAATTAAAAATTAAAAAAATAAAAACGACCTAAACTACTTCTAGTGTGTTTGAAAAAATAATAAGAAATTTTAAAAGCACTTTTATCTGAAACAACATTCTATTATTTTATTCAAATCATAATTTTAAAAACCAAAACATTTTTTTAAACATGCACTTCTTCTCAGTTTGGAATCCTACAAGCTTTCGGTGGTCAGAATGACTCTTAAATGGGTCTTGTCTCCTTTTGGTCCTTTACCCTTCATCTTTTATCCTTTTCTTGTTTATGTGTGCATCTTGGTCTTGAACGTGCATACGCCTTGAACCCTCAAGCTTGCCCTACTATCGTTTTTCATGAGAGTTTGTCTAAAAAGAAGACACGCTTTATATGACAAAAAGTAATTGGATTGTTAGCGTGATTATAGGAGAGTTGTTATTAGAGCTTGATTATAGGGGAAAGTACAGGGATAACTGATAATTAGCAACTCTTTTATGAAAAAAATTATAACCTATCCTAAATTAAATAATAACATGAAAAATTATTAAAAGATCCCAACATTATTTTGATGTGGAAGCAATTAATAGCTCCCAACAAAAAGTGTGGAACCTCAGATGATAAAGAAAGAATACTACAGACTTGGATTTCAAAACTTTGGTGGGTCTCTCTCGAGTCTCGGTGGGAAATTACACATTGCCCTTTTAATTATAACAGAATTACAATTTTAATATTTAAATTTTCACAGCATCTTCAATCTCTCTACTATTTCTTCTGTCTGCTGCCACATCACGAGGGATAGGTTTTTTTTATTGTATACTCTACTATATTTCCAACAATGAAAATGAGAATCTCCATTCTTACTTCTTAATTTAGACGTGTCCAGGATATTAAATTAAATCTAATCATAAGTTGAAAAATCTATCAACCCTAATAGGCTCCGCCCAAAAAAAAAAGTTTTCTTAAATTTTTTTTATATTTTGTTTATATTTGACAGAAATATAAAAATGTTTTTAGATGAGGATAAAAACTATTATTCTATACAGAGAGAGAGAAGAAAAACATAACTAAAAATTAAATTTATTTGGACATAAGCACTCGTGTAAAATAAAAAATTACAATATATATATGTGTGTGTATATATTCTGCACTAGTTGCGTAGGGTGATTTCTTCTCCTAATATGCAAAATTTTTCAAAGAATTTTTTATGTAGATATTTTGCATTCATTGTTGGAGGATACGCAATTCAATTAGTTGAGTACTGAAGAGGGAGAGAGTAGAAACAGAAAGGAAGGGTTGTTGAGTAATTGTAGAGTTGGAAGACAGAGGAATAGGAAGCAATTGAATTGGGCTTGAAGAAGAGCTAACCATGAACGGCTCTCAATTATCGCTACAATACACAGTGGTGATGCTCTGAATTAATTGCAACCCCTTCAATAATTGAGTTACAGCTCAACAGATAGAAGGGGAAGATTCTTTGCGGGAAATGCACATGTTGTGGATATTCCAATATAAGTCCATATTTTATAAAAAAAAAAAGATTTATCTTTTGATATAAAATTTTATTTTTATAGTTGATAGTTATAAAATTATTTTTATTTTATATTTTATAAAATAAAAAATATATAAAATTTGAATAATCTAAATTAAATTTAAATAATTTAAATCAAATACCCACAATAGATAGGCATGGGATCCACACCCAAGGAGAAAAAAGAGTGCCCAAGACTTGAGACTTTTCAATAAGTCTTTTCAAGAAGTGTGGACCTCAGAAAAAAGAAAGAAGGACGTGGGCAGAAATAGAAAGCAAGGGTCCGCGCAAGGAGGAAAAAGAGTGCCCAAGACTTGAGACTTTTCTGTTAGTCTTCTCAAGAAGTGTGGAACCTCAGAAGAAAGAAAGAAAGAAGGACGTCGGCAGAAACCAATATTTTTAAAATTAAATCAGTTATTAAGTTAGTGAAGATACTGTTTTATAATTTATTAATTTTATCATGATTAAATTGTAGTTAAATTGATTATAATTAAATAAATATATATTAATATTAAACATTTAGCATAATAAATAATAATAAGTAAACATTAATAAACTTTCTAATTATATATAAAAATAAATTAAATATAACATAATATTTAAAATCAATTGACTTTTTAATTTTAAAATGTAAATATAAAATAACTTATCTATTGATAAATATAATTATCAAATATTAATTTTAATTTACTGAAACATGTATTAAAATAAAAATATTATAAGAACTAACTATTCAATATATTAATTTTTTATTATTACATTTTTAAAAAATTTGTATAATAAAATTTAATTGGTTCTAAAAGATTTGAACATAATGTTAAAAAAATAATAATTGATAAATGTTTAAGTTAAATATTATAAATTTTAAAAAAATACTATAATTACATTTATACAATATTATACACAATCCTATTAAAAAGAATGAGATAGCATAGTGGTTAAGATATCGAAATCTTTTTTAAGGTCATTCGCTATTTTTATAGAAAAATGCAAGCAAAGTAATCCACTTAAATAGTCTATTTATATAAAAATTTAAACATATAAATTAAAAATGCATTACTTTTATATAAAAATTTAGACAAATCAAATAGCAAATATATATTTTGAAAGCATGGGTACGTGGTTTGGATTCAGCAATTAATGTTCAAAGACTTTTAAAAAGAACTAATCCAATTTGATCTGTTTACACCTATTTTTGTCTAAAATTGACTAGTCAAATTTAATTTTTGATCAACGTTGGTTGACTGGTTAATATAATCCAATTATAATTACTTTGGCAAAAATAAAACGCAAGGGCACCTTATCCTTTTTTTGTTTGTGTATACTGCATGTGAATGTGTGTACCTTGTCCTTTATTCTTGTTCCACGAGGATCTGTCTCTAGTTTTTTTTTCCATTTATTAATGAATCATTTTGTTCCTCACCAAGAAAAAAAAATGCACATTTTGCATCACAAAAAATAAATGAATTTTGAACTAATTATGTGAAAATAAATTATAATGTATCTTAAATTAAATAATAACATGGAAAATTATTAAAAGGTCCCAAAATTATTTTGGTGTAGAAGCAATATTAGAGCTCCCAACAAAAAGTGTGAAACCTCATAAGATAAAGAAAGAAAACTCCAAACTTGGATTTCACAACTTGAGTGGGTGTCTCTCGAGTCTCAACGATGGAAAATTACACATTGCTTCTTTAATTATAGCACAATTACAATTTTAATATTTTAATTTTCACAGCATTTTCAGTCTCTCTACTATTTATTCTATTTGCTTTCACACCACGATTGCTAGGCTCTTTTATTGTATACTCTACTATATTTCCAACAATAAAAATAAGAATCTTCATTCTTCCTTCTTGACTTAGCTCTGTGTAAAAAATTAAACTAGACTTGATTCTAGGCCAAAAAGTTCATTCTACTTGATAGGTTTAGCCCAAAAAGGATATTATTTTTTTTAAAGCAATTTATATTTTGTATATATTTGACTGAAATATGAAGACGTTATAAGACGGAAAAAACTACTATTCTATAGTGAAAGAGAAGCAAAACATAACTAAAAATTAAATTTATTTAGGCATAAAGCATTGGAATAAAATAAAATATTACAAATATATATTTTCTGTGTCCAGGGATGAAAACCGCGTAAAATGCTGCATTTTAAGCTTCCTAAATGTGTGGCGCTTGCTAAGTCAAAGGATGAAGCGGACGGCCTGGATTGAACTGATGGGATGTTGTCATTTTCGCAGTTCTAACGTCGATACCGTTAAAATTACGTCTGACTTCTCTACGATCGTTCTGACAGGCCAAATCACGCCGCACAGTCAAAGTGACCCTTTTTTTTTCTTTTCTTTAATATTTTTATGTAAATAAAGTATAAAATAATAGATTCGAGATAACAAAACAAACAAACTTGAATGCAGAAGAGTAGCAAGAAAAGAGATTTTTAAACGAAGACAGCAACTTTTCTTTTTTTCTTTTTTCAATAATAAGCAAAACAAAGTTGAGTATAGAAGAGAGAGAGAGAGAGTATAAACAGAAAGCAAGGGGATGTGGAGTTGGAAAGGGAACGCAGTATTTCTACACCACACAATGGGAAGAGGTGAAGGAGTGCTGAAGACCTTAACTCTTCAAAGCGTGTGGGACATAAGAAAAGAAAAAAAAATACCCTAAACTTGGATTTGTTAGAATCAAATGTGAATAGAAATAAAAAAAGTTTTAAATTAAATTAAAGAAAGTATATAAGAAAAAAAACTCATAAAATTAATAGTTTAAAGTTTTAAACCAAAAGATAATATCAATTTCAGCGTCAAATTTCTTTATTTAATTTTTTTTAATTCAAAAAAAAATCCAATAAGTTTCCGGAGACTTCCAGCCTTCGCCCGGGAATAGATAGAGAACGACAGCCTCAGACTTTGACTTTTAAAAAATTGTGGGACTCCAGAAAAGAAATTTAAGGAAGTTACTATAATATCCTTGAAGAATTACAAAAAGTGAAGAGGTTGGTCGTCAGTTAAATCTGACTTCTACCCCTCCCCTGTGCTTCTCACGTGCTCCTCTTCCATGCTCTGCTTCTTCCCTGATTTTAAATATTAAAATGATAAATAATTTTATTTTTTAAATGCTTTATTTTAAATATTAGAATAAATAATTTTATCTAAAAAAATTATAATTTACTAAGGTCATTAATAAGATTAATCAAGAAGAAAAGGCATTTTACATGTCTTAACGAAGACGGAACTAAATAAATGTAACAAGTTCTCTTATTCCAATTTGGATTTTTAATTATTTATGTGCCATTTTATTAGAGAGAAGGAAAAAAGTAGATGATATAAAAGAATATGAATATATGGGGCTATCTTTTTTTTCCCTTTTACTTATTCTTGTTTTTTATTCTCTTTCAGATAAAATAACATTTAATTGACACCAAATAAAAGAAGGTCTAGATTACCCTTCTTCTCATGTCTTCTAGAATTTTTTATTATAAATTTTAAAGATAGAGTGATATAAAAAACAAAAATGCATATAAAATTTGCTTGTTCTCTTTTCACTTTCTTTTTCTTCCTCTCAAAAAATTTACAAAAATTTTATAATAAAAAATTTTAGAGAATCTACAAGTTAGATCCTTTCAATTTCAAGAATTTTATAGTAAAAAATATTTTTTACATTTTGTATATATTTGACCGAAATATGAAAACATTTTAATAAGATGGTAAAAATTGTCATTCTATAGTGAAAGAGAAACAAAAATATAGCTAGAAATTAAATGTATTTGGACATAAAGCACTCATATAAAATAAAAATTGCAATATCATGGGCCTATTTAATTCTATTATAGTTTTAATATTTTTAAAACGGATGTTTTTAGAATAAATTTTGAAAATTAAAAAATTAAAAAAAAATTTTAAATCATTATTTTGATAAATTACTATTTTTTGTTTTTCCCTGATTTAGTAAAATAAAAGTTAACAAAACATTTAAAAAATGTTCTAATTTTTTTGTTTCTGAAAGCACAATTTTATTTTTATATTTTACAAAACACTTTATTAAAAACACATTATCAAATATTTTTTTAAAATATTTTTTTGGTTCTTAAAAATGAAAAATTATTCTGAAAATAGGAAATCAAATAGGCTTTATATTGCTTTTTTTTTTTCTGCGCTCAAGATGCTATTATTTTCACATTTTTAGTGTAGATGACCGCTAAGCTTCCCTCATCATTTGAAACACCAGATAGATAGTAACACATGAATCATTCTTCCTGGCCTGATCTACTTGAAGTTTGCATCACCCACGTCCTTTCCTTCACATCTCCTCACAATGCCTATGGATTTTCCTTGGTTTCTTCCATCTGCCCTTCCCCCCATCGCTTCTAAGGAGCATCTCTATCTCTCTGCGACAATCCCCTTCTTATAGAGGACAGTCTTAAGGTATTTCCTTCCTTTTCCTCTTTCCTTTTCTTTTTTTATTTTTTTTTTGTTCATTTAGAACCATGCAATTCCATAACTCCTCTAAATTCCTTTCTAATTCTAAATTAATTACCAATTATTGTTGCCTTTTCTATCTCATAGCTGCTCTGCATCTACATCATCATTCATCATTCTAATCTAACATCTTTCCTCAACAAATGTGAAACTATAATATCATGCCCATCTCAATTTTTGTTGAATATTTTTTTTTTGTAGATTTATGTTTATCCATCCAATTCTAGTAGTAGTACTTTTTTTAAATTGTCTAAGGGTGTCAATCTCTTGAATCTTTTATTTTTGTTTATGTTCAAAGCTTTTAGTTGGATAAGCTGAGTACGAAGAAATGTTACATGCTATCTACTAGGAATCTATGTATTTGTTGGGGAGATACTCCCATGTATTGGAGGTGGACTTCAGTGCCTAAGCCCAAGTAAGTTAATTAGACACTTTGCATTCTCATGTTCTGTGTATGTGTTATGAGACAACTATATTTGGCGTGTAACTACTAACTAGCAGGTTTAAGGAGGTGGCTAAACTTTTGAGAGTGTGTTGGTTGGAAATCAAGGGGTGGATCAACACTCACATGGTGTCCCCTTCAATGTTGTATGCAGCTTACCTTGCGTTCAACTTAATAGTCGATGCCTATGGGTTCCAATACAAACCAATGAAAGTCTCCATTGGGATCACTGGGAATAGTGGTAATCCAACACAAAAATATCTAATTTTTCCCAGACCTACAGTAAATCTTGATCTACAATATCCAAACCAGAAAGCAGATGGATGATTGGAGATTAAATTGGGAGACTTCTTCAACAGAGGAAGAGATGATAAAGAGCTAGAAATGATCATTTTAGGGATGGATAGGGTTAAGTAGAAGATAGGTCTTATTATTTAAGGATTCAAAATTACGCCTAATTAAATTCAATAAATAAACACCCACCTAGTGGCCTTTACCTCCATTATGTTGTTTCAAGTTTTTTAGTTGCCTAAATCTTGTGTATGAACTTGTTGTTATGTTGGGATCTTGAGGTTTATGGCTTAGTTTAATAAATTTTATTTTGACACAAATTTTTCTAGGCATTAAATTTCAATTTAAAACAAATGAAGAAATCTACATGCCTACATACATGGTTGTAGAGTTAAAGCCTTTTACCCTTAAAGCATTTAAGAATATTCTCATGCAAATTAAAAGGATAAAGTATTTATAGCAAAAATGGATTTAAGAATGCCATGATGATTGACTTTTTTTCGAGTGCAGAGCTAGGTAGCGGTAAAATTGGCTTTATACCTAGGGTTTTATGTAATGTCATACTCCCTTTATCTCTATATTCTCACATTTAAGCTCAATTTCATATGATGCCAAAGAAAATGAATAAAAATAATAGTATTTTCTTGTGTTGCATAGTATTTTAAAATTTTATACTTCACTCCATGGACCCATCAATAGAATTCTCTACTTATACTCCATTCATATAATTCATATATATAATAAAACAATCCATAAACCACAGTTTTAAAACCAAAAACCAGAATTCATGTTTTTGGCACTAATTTTGAAAAATCATAATTAATTCTAGAAAAATCAAAATTAAGCAAATGATAAATTTCTAGAAAGCTCTGGATGTTACTATAGGTTAAAAATTATTCCAGGTCATAAAACCTTAGGTAGACTATGAGTGATATCAAAAAAGCTTGAAAGGTCTGGATATCCAAGTTTGTTATCACAAGTTACTGATATAAATTTTAAAAACTCATAACTAATTCTAGAAAAAAAAAAACTTAGCAAACTATATCATTCTAGAAATCTATGAATGTTAACTTGAGGGAAAAATAAGTCTAGATTGAAACAAAAGCAATCAGGCCACAAAAACCAATGGAATAGTAACGGAGGTCTGACTACATCCTAATATGGATTTGGAACTTCAAAAATTTGTTTCTTCCTCAATATAAGGTGCTCTTAAGTGCTATAGAAAGCTTATCATGTCTAGTTTATTCTTGTAAAATTTCATAACCATTGGACATCATTTGATCCACAAGTGATAGAAGCAAAGATTCTGACCAATTGCACAGTACCCAAGCCAAATCTGTCAAAAATTGCCAACTTTGAAAATTTACCAAAAATTCGCTAAAGCTCTAAATAATGTACACTTTAGCTTCCTGAATAAGCTTTAGAAAAGATCTATATGCATGAAAAATTTCAAGCTAAGAAAAGTTCATTTGGTCAAATCTTGATGTAGCTCATGAATATGGCAAATTTTGGCACCATATATGGGTCAAAATTTGTCCAAATGGCTTCTTACTTCTTCTACCACCACATCAGCACATTTAGGAGTATAAACATAGCATATACAAGCTTCTTAAATGGTCTAAACTATCGTGCATCACAATCTCACTATGCCACATGTAAGAATACACAACTAAGAATAAGCTACTAGGTACCCAAAACATAATTTTCTTATTGAATTGGTTCCAATTTTAGTTCATATACTACATATATATATACTTTTACATTTTCTCATATATTTATATCTTAAAAATAATATGTACATATACATTTTAACATTCAAGTACATCAAAACTATACAAATGTCAAAAGATAGTCCATCAAGCTCCTTGACTTCCATCTTTATCTTCATGAGCTCCACCTAGACATGGTGAGATGGGAGAGGAAAGGGGTGAGATTCAAAGAATCTTAATAGTTGAAAAATCCTTTTCAAGCAAGCAAATAGGCATATATTCATGTCATAAGATACAATCATGTTATACAAACCTTCAACAAGTGTTACACTCACAATTTCCATGCTATCATAACATATCAAAACTATGAACAAGCTTAAGGAACTTTTAGTCTAACTCATCCCATTTTTAAGACTTTTAAATTAACCTCACTCTTGGTGTAGGGACTTTTAACTTGGTCTCACTTATCCATGAGACTTTTAGCCTCGTCTCACCCATTCCTAAAGACTTTTGGCTTCACCTCACCCATCACAAAAGATTTTTGGCACAACCTTACCCATACAGCACAATTTCACAATCAAATGCCAATCAAAAAACATAATGGTACCATAGAAGTCAATTAATAGCATATGGCATTTCTTAAAATTCAAATACACATACATGTATCAAATGACATTTACACAACTATATTGCATACAAGAAAGGGATGAAGAGCTACCTTGGCAATTAAACATAATTCTTTCCTTTTAATTTCTCTTTTCTGTTCTCAGTCTCACACCCATAAATAGATAGAACTTGATTTCTTTGGCCTAGACACAACAAATAGCATCCAATCACACCCTTGAAGCAAGCCATGGCATCACATACACATTAAAGAAGCATACTTTAATCTATGGTTTCATTTTTGTTTCATAGAAGGCCTAATGAAGCAACTACTATAATTCAAGTTTTTGGCTCTATTTTCTTCTTATATCTAGACCTCTTGGTTCCCTTTAGACTCATTAAAGTCATCACGAATTCATTTTTAAGAGTCTAGATATAAGTTGTTTCTTAAGGCTCCATTATGAAACCTATTGCCCTATCTTCCAATCTATGGCCCTTAAATTTTTTTTTTTAAGGATTCCTTCCATCTTCTTCCATCACATAAAGTCCCAAACCAAGTTTAGAACAAATTAAAAAACTCCCTAGCCTCACCAAGAGCTCTAGGTCAAGACACTTACATGGTTTGGTGCCCAAGGGATTTGCAATTTTTCCTTGAAGGAAGAAGCACTTGGGAGGCTTCCTAGGGCTCTTAGAAACTCAATCAAACACTCACATAGGCTAGGAAATTCATGGATCAAAACAGAATTTACAATATGTTCAAAGATCCCTCGCTTCTCATTCTTAAAATTCACTAGCTTTTCTTCCATTTTCTTTGCATTTTATAGGTTCCCATAGCCTAATCCAATGGTTTCTGACTTGTTCTAGGTCAGAATTCACTCTTTCTCCTTAGTTTCTATTCTTCCTCCTTAATTCCCTTGCTTTTCAAGAGCTTCTTCCTTTACTTTAGCCTTCTCCTTGAATTTCTAGTCTTCCTCCTCTGAACCAAGCTCAAAATAGAACGAAATGAATGACCAAAACTGTAGGAAGAGAGCTTAAGAGAAGGAGAATAACATTAAAGAAGGAAAAGTCATGACAATCTTCCATTTCCTCACTTTTATCCTTGCTTTTTCTTCCTCCTTAAAGCCTCTCTTGGAGCATCTCACTTGGGCAAAGCCTCTTTTTGTTTTGGACAAAATGATTCAATTAAGGAAAGGGAGGAGGTGGGATGCCTAGCTTATAAAAGAATCAAGAAAGAAATTGTTTACAAAAATGACATTTATGTCCCATGTGCGTGTTTTCGTTTTAGATTCGTTTTAGCTTCTTTTTTTATAACTATCTTTTCCATCATAAAATTTGGGTCCTCAAACTTATAAAATAGCTTTAGAATCATTCAATTTAGATTTAAAACCTTTCTAAACGAATCGGTCAAAATTCAAATCAACTTATATTCAAAAATATACACCGAAGGGGTTTTAACTGTCTTGAGTTTTACATGACTTTTAAGACCTTTGAGAATCCCATTAAACTCAACTTTTTCATTTAAAAGGCCCCTTGTGAGTTTTCCAAAAGTTACTCATATTTACAAAAATACCACTATATTTTTGACAATTTTATTAAACCACTTCAGCTTTGGTTTCTAGACAACTCAAAACTTAAAATCTCATTTTTTTATTATTTAAAATTTTATTCTAATTTTATTTGGCCTTAAATCCTTCATCTCAGGAAACATGCTTTTATATAAACTCAATTCTAACGTTTAACAAAAAACTGAATGTTACATTTTACATGTATACAGTGGACATATGCTTAAGATCTATATATATATATATATATATGTGTGTGTGTATATAAACCCACACATTAGAACTAAAATGGCATTACCCTTCTTTAAAATGTTAGTTAGGCTTGCTTTTCAAGAGATTGGGTGAAAGAAGAAGCACTAGAAAGCTGGGCGTGAAGATATATTAAAGCTCGCTTATGGTCTACATGTTTTCAATTTTCCTTAAATTTTTAGTTATTTTACTATCCATCGTGCATCTCATTTAAATGCAGATCTAAAATAAAAATGAAGATATATTTATATTAGTCCATTTAAGTTGGTTTCCATTTTTTTTTAAGCCAATATGGATGATTATTTCATTGACTCGTAGATTTCATTTAGTTTTAATACCTGATGGGATTCAATTAGGTTAAATCTTTATAGCTATTTTTTAAAAAAATTACAAAAATTTAAGTAAAAAATAAATTATTTTGTTGTGAAAAAATTAATGATTTATTAACTCTTTAAATATATATATATATATATATATATATATATAAAACAAGTTGCCTTCCCATGTGTTGCATGGATATATTAGAGTGAATAAATTTGAAATGAAACCCATCAACAATGGAAAAGTGAAAAAGGAAAAGAAAAATTAAAAAAAAAAGAGAAGCACGGAACCCAAGTCAGTTTAGTCGCATTATAGATGACTTATTTATAGTATAGATCAAACAAATTTTATAATATAAAATATTGTTATTAAATAATAAGTTATTGGCATTGGTAAAGTTATTTTACAATTGTGTCAAGAGGGATTTAATTGTGAAGCTAAATCATAATTGGGATGTTTGGGCTATGCAAGGTTAAATAAAAAAAGTTGGACAATGAGCAATAGTTATAACTTTTATTTTAATGAAAAATTCTCAATTTAAAGTTTGGTTTAGTGCCAACTCCACTATAGTCATACACCAATTTTACTTAATCATAAATTAATAGATGCAATAAATGTAACACCTTGAAAGTTTTAATTTCAATAAGATTCCTAAGATTCTTATTCAAATAGGTCTCCAATGACTTTTAATTAAGATATAGAATTATAAATAATATTTATTGTAATACCTTAACTTTTTAGCTCTCAGACAATGGTCTCATTGTCTACCTCAATGTATCTCATATGTATTAGAGCACAAATATAAGGAATACATACACTTGGCCATGAAAAATAACGAATATATAATGGAATTTAAATGCGTTATGTAAGGCCTCGTTACTTCATTTTATACTCCATGGATCATGTGTATTCATCCACATCATTTTATAGTCTTAACACATCACATTTGGTCCTATTCATTTAGGCTTGGAGCTACATCTCACAAAATTAATGATTTGCTCTCGGTTTCAGATTCTAGCTTTTTGATATAAACTTTGAAAATTTATAACAAATTCTCAAAAAATCAAAATAAGTACACTATACCATTTTGGAGAGTTGTGGATGTCTACCTTTAAATAAAAATAATTCTAGACTAATGCAGTAGCCTTAAGCCATCGAAAATCGATGGAATAGTAACATAGATCAGGCTACATTACTAGTATTGTCATGCAACTTCAAAAATCTATATCTCTCTCTACAGAGGTCCAAATGAGGTGATTTTAGTAGCTGTGGAAAGTTTAGAATGTCTAGTTTATTCTTGTAAAATTTCGTAAGCATTGGACTTCATTTGACTCACTTGTGATATAGAGAAGCAAACTGACTAAATAAATAGTAACTATACCGTTTCTGCATAATTTGACTTACTTTAAAAAATTATAATAAATTTTATAAAGCTCCAAATTAAATACTCTTTCTATGAAAAGCTCTAAATGACCTACTTGTGAGTCAAATTTTATGAAAAAACTCACTCATTTAGTCAAACTTTGGTTTAGCTCACTATTTGGTCAAATTTAAATTCTAAAATAGACATTTCAAACACCAAATGCTTTTCTACACTTTCCGCCACTACATGGGCAAATTTAAATGTACAAATACAACATATAAAAGCATTCCAAATTATCCAAATCACCATGAAGCTCAATCTCACCTTGCCACTTGCACACATACACATGAATATCACATCTCATAAAAACTCCTAGGTGGCAAGAACATACATATTCATTCATCTAACTTCCACATTGATATATACATCATTTATATATACATTAGAACATGCTCAATGGTTTACATTATGTATATATCTCATGGTTACATATTTCAACATCAAAATGCAAATACAAAGCTTATTTCTCTATCCTTTTGTTAAAGCCTTGCCTCTTATAGTTGTTGGCCACCATTTCTTGATTCTCTTGGTTCACTTAGACATGGTTAGACATATGTAGGGAAAGAGTGAGATTCAAAGAATTCCAATAGCTTTTAACTCTTTCACATATACATGATGGATGGTAACATATGTTAAAGAATACATGCATAGGTTTCAAGCTATTAGTGAATATATACATAACATTTTTCATGTTCAAGAAATTTATACATAACATATATAAGCTCTCAAGAGCATTAATTTAGTCTCACCCACTTTCCTTGAGCCTTTTAGATTTTCTTCACCAACTTTCAAGGGACTTTTGACTTAGCCTCACTTTTCTTGAGACTTTTAGTTTTGTCTCATCTATTTCTATGGACTTTTGGCTTATCTTCATCTTTGTTAAGGGACTTTTGGCACAACCTAACTCATTCAAGACATATTGCATAGATAAACACATATCAAGAAGCATAATGGTACCATAGCTTGTAAGCAAATGTGAGAAACATTTCTCATGGCATAAACATATACATAGGCACTCAAGACAAGCAAACATCCAAGCCATGTATGAGAGAAAGGTTAAAAAGCTACCTTGAAGTAAGAACACAGTACTTTTCTTTTGAACTCTTCTTTCGTTTCTTAGCTAAGCCTTGCAATTAGGTGGCATTTGGTTCTCTTGGCCTAGACACATTAAAAGAGAGATGCATCACTCATGGGAACAAGCTCTAACCTTATGAAATTCTATAGAGTCTTACTTTATCCTAAGATACAATTATAATTCCA
Source organism: Erythrophleum ivorense (assembly GCA_026724425.1). Lineage (NCBI taxonomy): Eukaryota > Viridiplantae > Streptophyta > Magnoliopsida > Fabales > Fabaceae > Erythrophleum > Erythrophleum ivorense. The sequence continues at coordinate 41,113 of JAIUCV010002507.1, forward strand.
TAAAGGACCTAATGAAGCAACGATGGGAATCCATGATCTTGGCTTATATTTCTCATTTATTCTAGGTCTCTTAACTCCATTTACACTCCTTGGAGTTATCACACATTCATTTTAAGGAGTCTAGCTCTAAGTTGCTTTCCAATGTCTCATTATGGAGCCTATACCTCCATTTTACATTCCAAGGCTTTTAAATTTTTTTCAATGCTTCTTTGATGTCCTTTTATCATATCTAGTCCCATTCTAAGCTTGAAACAAATCAAAACACTCAATAGGTGCCTTAACCTTACTTGGCTAAGACTATGGAGGCTTGAAGTATTCATGGAGTTTGCTTTATTTCATTTAGGGAAATGGCATATGTGAGGCTTCTTAGGTGTTTTGAGAACTCATTCATACTCTTAGACAACTTAAATTATCATTTGGAAACTTCATATTTGCCAAGGTGCAACCAAATCTTTAAATTCTATAACTTCCATTCTAAAGTTTCTTTTTTAGTTCTAGTTGTATATTATTAATCCTCACACTCCATAACCATTGGTTCTATCAAGAAAACATGAAGAAAAAAATGCTCCTCCTCACTTTCTCTCTCTAGGTCAAAGCTTAAATGGCTTAAAAATATAAGATTTTACAAGTGTTTTAGGTAAAGTCTTATCTTAAAACAAAACTCTTTTCATGTAGATTATTTTCTATCAATTGGTTTCTTAAAAAGAGTTATTTTTTGGCTTAGGTTAAACCTAAATCTTCAAGTTTTCAAGAAAAGAAAATCATAATTAGAGAGCTCTTAGAGAAAGTAACAACTTTCCTAACTAGCGCGAGATGAAACGAGACCATTTACTTATCTAATCGAAAGCTTAAACTTTTTCTTCCTTCCCTTAATGTCATGCCATGGCTGCTCAAATTTCTAAAAATGGAAGCTTGGAGATGGTGATGAGGTGTAATATTACTTAAGAAGCTTTTTTTACAATTTTTCAAATGACAATTTTGTCCCTACACAATTGTTTGTTACGTTTAAGCTTATTTGAACTCCTTTTTTAAAACTATCTTTTCCATCATAAAATTTAGATCCTTTAATTCATAAAATGCCTTTGGTTTCATCCAAATTAGATTAAAAACCTTCTTGAACGAATCAGTCAAAATTTGGGTCAATCGACATTTTAAAACGTAAACTGGTGAGGTTTAAACTATTCTAGAGATTCCTATAGTTTTTAGGATCTCTAAAAATTTCAAGAAATTCATGTTTTTCATTTAAAAATCCTTCTTTTGAGTTTTCTAAAAAGTACTCAAAATTATGAAAATACCACTGCATCTTCGTTAAATTTCTAGTTATTCTAACTCCGTTTTTAAGGCATCGTTAGTCTTGGATCCTCATTATTTAAGGTATAGATTATTACTCTAATTTTATTAGATCTCAAATCATCATATCTGGAGGACTTCCTTTTATATCCAGTGTGTTTCGTATGTTTACGGAAAAATTAGACATTATATTTTTTACGTTTACGAAGGAACCAGATATTACATTTATTAATAAAAAATAAATTATATTAAGATAGAAAATAACGTCTAGATAATTTTAGAGTTTGAAAATTATCTTAAACAGATATTTTGATATTTGTCTCGTATTCATCAAAATGCTTTTATTTTTCAAAATTTTAAAATAAGTTAACCTTAAAATCTCTAAATTGCTTTCAAAGTATAAAAACAATCTTTCATATAACTTATAGGGACTTCTTCTAAATTTTATTGAAATTAAATAGACTACTCTATTTTTAAAACATATACTTTAGTATACTTTTAATTTTTTTAATTAAAATACTCTTATTAAATAATTTTATATTTAAGTTAATAACAGATATTTTAGTAAAAAAAATTAATCAGATTAAAGATTAACACAACTTTTTGTTTTAAAAAAAATCCGTATATATTTTACAAATAAAAGAAAATTTTGTATAATTTCAATAAAACTAAAAAAATGTTAATATAATTTACTTCATATTTAAAATAGCTTTTTGACGACATCTCATTTAGCTTTAAAGATTAATAAAGTTGGACCAAGTCAAACCTTTAGATCCAAATGCCTTTAATGCTTATTAATTTTTTAATTGATAAATATATATGATTTTCATCAAATGTTAGTCACCTCTCAAAATAAATTAGTAGATATACTTAATATTATAATATATTTAAAATTTTTTAAAAAATTTATTAGGGCCCAAAATATGAGTTATAGTGTTCTATATTTATCATCTTTAGTTTTTTTATATTTTTTTGGGGCTAAAATTATATTTCGATTAACTACGCCCTATCTAAAAGATTTTATTACACATGCACGAAAAGTAGAGATTAGTGTTTTTTTTAAACCAAATATTGAAAGTTAAAACATTTAATTCAAATGTTACCCAAATAGCCAATACTAATCTAACAGAAAAGAGAGAATTGAAGTGGATTTTTTATTAAAAAATTTTGTATTTTTTTAAATTTTTTAAATTAGAAATCTCACTAGTAGCTTCTTTTGAAAAGCTAGAATTCTGATATGAATTTTATTCCTGTAAACAATTGAACAAAGGGCCTTAATTAGTAAAAGACACATTTTCTTATATGCCTCTTTCACCAAGAAATTATAATTCAAGAGTTAAAAATTTAGAGTTTGAGAGAAATCAACACAAGAAATTCTAATTCCTCAAATCTTTTCAATGTTTATCCCTGCTTAATTTAATGCTAGGAGCATTTTGGGAAAGGGAATTGAAACCGATTGCTCTCTTAATCGCCATCTAGATAGATTTAAAATTTCTTTTTTTTGTCAAAATTTTAAACATCAAATATTATTTTTTCATGTGTATAATTAAAAAATTATTTTTATTTTATATTTTACTTCTTACAAAACAAAAATATGTTGAAATAAAAATAAAATAAAATAAAATAAAATTTAGACTATTTAAATCAAATCTTTTAAGTATAATTCGGCCCTTAAGAATGATTTAGGACCTGGAGTAGCAGCAAGGGAGCCGAATTGACCTTAAGTATTATGGATCCAGACACATTATCGGCGAATTGCAAGAAAAAGGATTTTGGGCTTGTTGTGGCATTTTCTCAAAGGAAACTTTTCAGCCCAAGTCTCGTCAGTATGATGTGGCCCAATATTAAAAACTTCTTCTCCCCTGTGAGAACCACGGGACAAGTATATATGTAAAACCATCCTTGACGCAAAGTAATATTTTCTGATTCAATTAATTTTCAATAGGCAGAAAAAATAATATTTCCCGAATTATTTTAGGTTAAAACAATTTTGGCCCACGTAAACATTTTAGCCCATATTAAAATGTTTGAAAAATGGTTTTAATTAAATGATTGACATAATTCAAAATTTTAATTTAAGCTTTTGATCCAACAGTTATAATATTAATGATGATGAACCTTTTGAATTTTTCTTTATAGCACAAACAAATTTAAGACTTTTTAAAGTGTATTCAATTCGACATCTTACTATCGGGAACATAATCCGGACCCGACACATGGGTATGCAATAAAATTCATCTCAAAATCATTTTCTCCCACAGCTATTGTAACATATAATGAATAAAATTTGAGGGAGTTAATTTACCAGTGTTATGTTGTTTCAAGTTTTTTGGTTGCTCAAATCTTGTTTACGAACTTGCTGTCATGTTGGGATCTTGAGGTTCGTGGCTTAATGTAATAAATTTTAGGAAGAATTATAATAAAGGATCCAAAAATAAAAAAAAAATTATTCATAAAGATCTTTTATCACTTGTTTTAGAATGATTACCATTAAGTTTAATAACAAATCGTTGAACCTAATAGTAAAAGTCTTTAAGAATAATTTTTTTCATCTTTTGGTCCTTAAACATAATTTTTTTTTTAAATTTTATTTTCACACAAAACTTTCCATGCAATAAATTTTAATTTAAGACAAATGAAGAACTCACATGTCTGCATACATGGCTTTTGGAGTTAAGTCTTTTACCCTTCCAGCATTTCAAAATATTCTCATGCAAATTGGAAGGGTAAAAAGCATTTATAGCAAAAATGGATTTAAGAATGCTACAATGATTGAATTTTTTTTCAAGTGCAGAGCCGGGTAGGGGTAAAATTGGCTCTATATGCGGGTTTTACATCTATACAGCTACAGTTAAAATGGCATTACCCTTTAAAATATCAATTAGGCTTGCTTCCAAGAGATTGGGAGAAAGAAGAGGCGGAGCGTGAAGATATACTGTTATATATATATATATAATTTTTATTAACTAACAAGTTATTGGTGTTGGCAAAGTTGTTTTACAATTGTGCCAGGAAGAGGCTTAGTTGTGGAGTAAAATCGTAGATGAGATGTTTAAAATAAATGAGGTTAAATAAAAAAAGTCGGATAATGAATAATTGCTATAACTTTTGTTTCAGTAATTAATACTTAGATCCAATATTTGTTTTAGTGCCAATTCCACTAGAGTTATATATCAATTTTATCTGATCATAAATTAACAAATTTTATAAATGTAATACCTTGAAATTTGTATTTCAATTAGATTTTTAAGATTCTTATTCAAATAAATGTTTGAGGACTTATAATTAAAATATATAATTATAAATAATGTTTATCAGTATAAAAATATCATATTAAGATATTGAAAGCAAAGTCTAGATAATTTTAAAATTCAAAAACTATCTTAA
>JAIUCV010002508.1:0-45759 GCA_026724425.1 Erythrophleum ivorense
CCTCTCTCAGCCACACCCTTGAAAATTGGTGGTAATGGATTCTCTTGGCCTAAACACATCAAATGGGACACATTTCAATCATGAGAACAAGCTTTAACCTTATACAATTGCTATAGAAGCTCACTTTGTTCTAAGCACAATTATGATTCCATAAAGGACCTAATGAAGCAACTATGAGGATTTAGGATCTTGGCTCTATTTCCTCCTTCAATCTAAGTCTATTGACTCCATTGAGACTCCTTGGAGTCATCACAAATTCATTATAAGGAGCCCACCTATAAGTTGCTTCTTTATGTCTCATTATGGAACCTACACCTCCATCTCACAAGATATGGTTTCTAAATTTATTCCAAGGTTTCCTTTGATGTTCTTCTATCATACTTAGTCCTAATTTAGCCTTAAAAGAAATTTAAAACACTCCCTAGGTCTATAAACCATGCTTGGCCGAGATTAGAGCATCCTCAGTACACCCATGAGTTTGCTTCATTTTCTTGAAGGGAATGGTACTTGGGAAGCCTCCTAGATGTCTTGAGAGCTCATATATACTCTTAGATAACTTAACTTATCACTAGAAAACTTCATACATGTCAAGGTGCAAGTGAATCCCTAATCTTTGTAACTTTGTTTCTAATGCATCTTGATTGAATTTCTTTGCATAATCTTGTTCCTCACATTCCAAAACCTATGTTTCTTCCTTGGTTAGGTCAGAATTTATCCTTCCTTGGTTGGGTCTATGTTTGGCCAAACCACCTCTCAAGAAAAACAACAAGGAATTGCAATAAAAGCTACGATAATTACCTTGTTTCTAGGGTTGTTTCAAGGGCTCCTTCACTTGGTGTAGTCCTCTCCTTCAAACTCTAATCTTCTCCCTTTGAACTAGACCTAAAATAGCCCCATATGAGTCACTAAAACTATAGAAAGAAAGAGGAGTGAAGGAAGAACTATGAAATTCTACACTTTTTCTTAACTTTTCTTGAATTTTTCTTCCTCTTCTTCCTCCCTTTTGGTGCATGCTTTGGGGTAGAGCTCTCATTTATTTGGGCAGCAACTAAGTTGGTTTAAAATGGGAAAAGAGTGGGATGCCACATATAAGAAACAATGGTCTCAAAATTGTTCATTTAAAATTCCATTTACATCCTTTTTCTTTGCTTTTCATTTTAGGCTCATTTTAGCTCCTTTTTTAGAACTGTTTTTTCCATCATAAAATTTAGGTTCTTTAATTTATAAAATGCTTTTGGAATTATTCAATTTGAATCTAAAACCTTCCCGAACAAATCGGTCAAAGTTTGAGTCAACTGGTATTATAAAACGTCAATCGAAGAGGTTTTAACTCTTCTGGGGGTTCCTATAGTTTTTAAGGCCTCTAAGAACTCTGAAAAACTCAAATTTTTCATTTTAAAAAAATTCCTTTTTTGAGTTTTCTAAAAAGTATCCGAAATTACGAAAATGCCATTATGCTTTCGGTAATTTTATTGAACTATTCTGACTTTAGTTTTTGGGCAACTCAAGCATCAAATCCTCATTTTTTATTAGTTAAAATTTTATCCTAATTTTATTTGAATTTAAATCATTCATTTCAAGGGACTTGCTTTTATATTTGGTGAGTTTCATGCCTTCACGGAGAAATTGAATGTTACACCTTTTCTTCACATGATTAAGATAAGGAAAGCAAAAGGCAATATATTGTAGTTCCATAAAGTATCATTCTTTCTATCTCTTTTATTTTTTATTATTTCATTTACCCAATCCCTAATTGCTATAGTTTAAGGTTAAAAAGATCATGTCAATTTTCAATCTATTAGGTGTTTATTGAATGTGAGTTAGCATAGTCTTGATAAAACAATTTTAATGCTTCCTAAGAGGTCATGTTGCATCTTAAAATATGGTTGTGTTGATAGGATGATTACAGCAACAACAAATTAAGCAGGGCTATTTATGTATAAGCTTTTGGATTTAAATATATATATGTATATGTATATGTATATAATTTAGTGATGATTTAAACCATAGCTAAAAATAATTACATAACTTAGTTGTGATTTTAAAACCCTAGTTAAATCAATAAGTAGATATAGTTACCATAAGCCACAACTAAACCTCTCTTTATGGATAATTTAGTTATGGTTTTGGTAATTGTAGTTAGACCCTCTAGTTGTGATTTAAACCACAACTATTTCAAAAAAAAAAAATTGCTAAACAATAGTTATACCCAAAGAAAAAAAGTGACTAGAACAAACTTGTTTTGTGCTATAAAGTGAAGAAGGGAAAAACCCTCAATGGGGAAGACACTCATGATTGCTACAAGAATAATTACACGTTCATAAATATATAAACCCCTAGAGAGGTAAAGTTAGTGTTTTTCGAAGAAAATGGTCTAGAATGTTTCCAAATATTTGAAAGAATTGGGTAGGGAGAATATTTTAAGTTAAAGGAGACTATATACCTAATGATGATTAGGGAATTCTATTCTAATCTAAAATTTTAAGGAACCACTTCTAAGGCTAGATCAATGATTAGAGGATGAAGGATTACCTTAGATTGTGACTCTTTAGGAAAAATTATTAGGTCTCCTAATAAAGGAGTTAAGAGACAAATTTTGACAGTTATCTTAAGAAAGACATAATCTATGAACTTGTGGGATGGGATGCTCATAGCATGAATGTGAATCAACTATCTGCAGATAATCACATGATGCTTCATGTTATTAATCAACTAGTTATCCTAAAAGTAAGCAAGTTAAACAACCCTTCTCCTTTGGAATTATTTTACATTTGGTGTATTAGAAAAGGGATTAGGCTAAATCAACCATTCATCCTGCTCATCCACATGAAAGCAACATAAAGTGGTGAAGTCACTAAACTTCCCTATGAAATGGTCATTATCCTTATAGCTAAACACTTCTAAATTGATAATCCTTAGGCCAATTTTGATAGACAATTCTTGTTTCAATAAAATTTAGGAAATCTGGGAATAATTAGATAAAGATATGGGGAAAAAAAAAGAGAGGAAGGAATTATTAAACAAGGGAAGTCTAAGAAAAAGAGTGTTAGTTTTAGTAACACTAAAGGATCCAAAATTGCACCTTTCTAGTACTCAAGGCAAGGGATTCCTGAAGAACTAAAAAGGATGTTCACTCTTGAATAAATCCCTTAAAAGTGAAGATGATTCTCTTAAGTCACCTACCCTTCAACCTACCTTGTCTAAAAAAATTATTGAAGAAAATGTTAAGGAACATGATGATTTACAAGAGTTAATTGATAAAATTTCTAAGGATGTACATGCTAAGCCCACTAAAGTTAATACTTAGCCTTTTACTATTATAGACCTTGACCAAATTGAAAAAGACATCCTAAATTTGTTGAAAATACCTTTGAAGATTTGAAGAAATATATTGATGTGTATCCTCTTTTTGTTTTTAGACCTACTACTTCCTAACTTGTTGATCTTACGATGCCTCCACCTAATGTTAGAAAGAGTGAAGGCATTAGACCATTACTAATCCTCCTACCTCTAAGCAAGCTCATAACACCCCTCTTATTGGAGGTCAAAATTAATGTCCTCTATATATTAGTGTTTATTTAGGGCTTAAACTTTAATCTTTTTTGTCATTTGGTTTGGATGATTTTGGCCACTATAGGCCTTGACTTTTTTAATTGCGTGTATGTGTGTTTTGATTTGGCTCGTATGGAACACTATGGATATTGTTGTTATAATATGAATATCATTGCTTACCATGTTTACTTTGGAGCTCTCTGCTTGTTGTAGTATGGATATGTTAAGTGCAAGTACTACTATGATTCCATTTTCTATTATATTGAAAGAGGGAGAAAATAAAATGCTTGCCTTATTACAGAGCTCATAGTGAGGGGAAGCTCATGGAGCTCATAAAACTTGTTCTTCAAAATTACATGCACACATTAAGGGGGAGCAACAAGGAAGTTTACTCAATTCAACTTGATCTCTTTCAATTCACTCCTAAAACAATTCTGCAAAATTGTTTGATATAATCAAAAAAGGAAAGACTGTTAATGATGAATTGGCCAAATGAATATGTGGAAATGATTTTAGTTATGTCAAACAAATTGTTTTAATAATATCAGAAAATGCTTTGGGCTTCCCTTGATGAAACTTTGATTGGACCAAACATGTGAAACACAAAGAAAAGGATTATTGAACTAGGCCAAAATAAAAGTTATATTGTAAGCCTATATCACACACCTAAAAGGTTGACTTAGAACTTTTATCTTATATTCATAAAATCCATTAAATCAAAACCAATGTGCAAACCCAAATAAAGTAAGTGGACAAGAAGGAAAAGAAGAATGTCATATGTATATTCCTTAAATATGCAAACAAAATACATCACTTAGTGCATAAGGAAGAAAGCTTGAAGTAGAGCTACACAAGCTATTTTATCTCACCAAACAACGTTCATTGCTTCAAAAGATAAGGAAATAGCACATGCATATTCAAAGGCTTTCTTTCTCCATTTTATTCTACTTCAAAGAAGATATTTGAAGTGAGAGAAATATTATAACTAAAAGAGAAAAGCTATAGCAATTATGAAGACTACTCCATTAGATCATTAAGAGTTCTACAATGTGTTCAATATATAATAAGGCTGCTCATAGCTGTTGAGAAGAAGATACACCAAAAAGAATGTATGTCTTTGAGTAATGGCTATATCACATGTTTTAGTATTTAAGAGCTTCATTTATGGAGGCTAAAAGCATGGGAACACACACTGCATTCAAGAGAGATATAATTCTTCACCTACTTGCTAGCTAAGATTTGACTATGCATTAATACTTTGCTTAAGTTGTCATTAATTATTGAGTTATGAGTGAGCTCCCTTAAGCACTCTGTGAAAGCTTGTGCTTTACACCTATTCATCTTTGATACTTCATTTAGGTGGCTAGGAACTTGTGTAAATCCTAATGGGTTATGTGAGATAGTAAAAGTCCTAGTGACTAATTCTATTTTAGGGTTACCTTTTGATTAGGTAGTAAAACTCAAGTGAATGAGCCCAAGAAGTGAGGTTATCTTGATCTAACTTTGTAAAATAGAAGAGTATGATCTCTAGAGATTTCCTTGCTAGGACATAAAAGCCAAGTGGTTGATTCCCAAGAAAGGGTTGTCTAATTGTAATTTGGTAACTTCCTAAGTGATTATAAAAATTCCTTTCTTTGTGCTTAAAAATTAGATGTAAGACCTAGTTGGTTTGAACCAAAATAAATCTTGTCATGTGACCTTCTCTCTCCCTTACATTCTGAAGAAAAGTCATTTTTACTCATTAATTCAAATTTGATTTTACGCATATTTATTTACAAGAAGCACAGCTTCACATAACGCTTTAGAAACATTAAAATTTTCTATGAAAAATTTTTAAACTAAAATATTTGCCTAAAAGCTCAATTCACCCCCCTTGATCTCTTCTAAACTAATAGGTTTATTACTATAAAATTAAATTTTGCTATAATTGTCAAACAGCTATAGTCATAAAATATGGCTCATGAGTTTATCGGTTATGAGAGGCAAATTTCAATACATTTTAACGTTGCAATCGCTAGTGCAAAGGGATTGAAGACCATTAAACTATGTCTCAATGAAACTGTAATGCCCATAAAATGCCTTTAAGGTGGCCAACAGTATTTTTTTAACAAAAAATCAGCAAGAGAGGAATTCTTTTATAAATACATGATATTTGTGTGGGAAAATGTAAAAAAGGAAGGGTAAGAAAAATATTAAAAAACATATACTATGTGTGTATTATTTTTAGTAAAGGTGTTGATTTCCAAGTCTTGTCCATTTCTTTTGTACAAAGGTTAAACAGGCGGCAAGTAATATCGCAAAATCAATATATGGGCGGCAAAAATTACCATAAACAAAATGAAATTCCAATATCTCAGTCTAGCACCATACATATTGTTATTTTTATTGATAATATTCACTTTCTTGTTTTGGTTTTTCTTCTTATTTTTTTGGTTGCTGCACCGTCATATGATCCCTGCCAAAAGGATATTGTGCCCATAGTGACAAATGAGAATTTGATTTTTGTACCATATTATTGTTTTGTATATGAAATATGAAGAATAATTTGTTTTTGAATTAGATATTCTTATTAAATTTGAAACTCTTTTGATATTTTTACCATTTGGTGCTACTGGAGTATACTGGAGGAATTTAATGGCACGTTAGGTTCATCCTTTTGTTATTTCATAGATTTTCGAGCAAGTTAATAGTTTACAGCGGGTTTGGGGTAGGGGTGTACATCGGCCCGGTTGGCCCTAGGGGCCTGCCCTAGCCCGGTCTAATCGGGGCGGGTCGGGCCGGGCTAAAAGTATAAATGGGCATAACTTTAAACAAGACTGCTCCGGGCCGGGCCGAGCCACGGGCGAAGGTATGTTCCACCCAACTCGCCCTAATAGTTACTTCTTTTTTTTTAGTTATTAATATCTTGTCATCTTATTTTTTTATTTCATTTAATTATCTCTGTATACTGCAATTTTTATTATTTATTCAAATATTCTTTACTTCTTAATTATTTTTATCATTGATGTGAATCCTTACTGATATTTTTTTTGTTAAATAATGAAAAAATATATATTTACCTAAGACTAATTATGTTAGTATATCTTATATTTTATTTGATAATACTAAATTATTTTTTTATCACTGATACAAATATAAGAGTTCTAAAAGTCCATTGTTTTGAAATATATGCCTATAAGTTTGTGTAAAAATATTTTTATATTACAAGTATCAATTCATTAAAAAAAATTAATTTGGGTGGCCCTAACCCGCCCTATCCCAACATAAATCAGACTTATTAGAGTTGAATAAGGCCACAGGTATAAAAACAAGTTTCATGTCTTAATCGGATCAGGTATCGGATATACTAGATGTTCAGTTTGGTTTTATCCATGTACAACCCTACTTATTCGGGCCGTCCCGGGCCGCCCTAAAATCGGGCTTCTCCGAGCCGGGCAGGGCCACGGACATAAAAATACGCCCAAGACCCTAATCGGGCCGGGCTCCGGGCCAAGCATCGCCCTGACCCGGGCCTGCCCATGTACACCCCTAGTTTGGGGTTTGTAAAAATATGTTAGCAGATCATTTCGTTGCCCTTAGTTCAAGAATTGCTAGATGTATTTTTTTTTTTATGTGAATGGGATATTTAGTGGATTAGTTTTGGAATAAAATATAAAGTATTGTTTTGGGAATTTAGTTGCTCTAATGAATAGATAGATTTATGAATAATTTTGGTGTACCTTTAGCTATGTTTAAGACCTTGCCTATTCATGAATTGTGGTGTCGTGTTTGAGCTGAGGGTGTTAAAACTAAAGGTTTGAAGTTTGTGGCAAATTAAACCAGAAGAAATGCTAGCGTATATAGAAATCAATGTCCTTGGACCATTTGATGACTTGGTGATAGTCACTTGTTAAGAGAACTGCAGGTTAGAAATTGTTTTTGTTATTTTTTCTTTTTGTAAGGAAAAAGAATTCCAAGGACAACATCTTATATTTTTCAAAGTTTATCTGAAAGAAATTAGTAATCAATTTTAATGTTTAAATATTATAATTAATTTAACTTGAGAGATAAGGGAATTTGAGGATCATTACAGTTAGTTTTTAGTGGGGTGATTTATATTTCAACGAAAAGTGATATATATATACACACACATGTAACAACACAAACTACTGTCTCCGGTCTAAATTTTCAATTTTTTTAATATTCATTTTTTTTTTATATCATACTTCACAAATTACTTTTAGCTCATTACACATTGTGGGCCTATTTATTTAGTCATTTCTATTCTTTCTTTTCCACTAGCCATTCTCCACTTCTCTACCTCTCTCCCATTCATATGAACCGCCGTTCTCCCCGAATTAATGTAGGTTAATTTTAACTTTTAAATTCTAAGTTTTTCGGTGTCATTGTGGCTATCATCTGGGGTAAGCCTATTAAGATATTAGTTCAGCTTTATAATTTGTTCTTCTTCTAACATTTTCAATGTATATAATCTTTTTTTAAATTTTATTTATGACTAATAGTAATTGGCAATTATGATAGATTTTTTCTGTTAATGTGATGGTTTCTTCTGCTTTCTCCGTACTCTCCACTTAGGCTTATTTGGTCTTGTCATTTTTACTCTTGTCTATTTTTTTTATTATTCTTTGAATCATCTGGTATCCTGGGTTTATTGCCCGTCCTAGACTAATCTGGACCCCCGCTATGTAGAGCTTTATTGCGGCTCAAGGGTACCGATGAGAAGATCTCTTTGAAATCTTAATTTTTTTAACGCTTCTACACCTCTTAGGAATCGAAACGCTACCTCTCAGGAAGACCTCTCGTCTATTTTCTCTAAAAGAAATTCGTGGATTCTACTTGCTGTAATTTATGGCTGTAAGTTTTAAATTATTTTGCGTTTACATTTTTGTGTTTCATTCTATCTATATATAGTTGCATTCAGAATCCCATTTGTAGCTTTTTATCCTTTTCAACATGAGAAAATGTATGTGGTTCAATTTTTTGTTTGACACTATTCAGTTTTTTCCTGTTTGAAGTATGATCCTTTTCACTTCGTTCCATTTCTTTTTTACTGTAAATTTGGAAAACCAAAACTTAAATAGACCACGACAACAATCAAAGGCTAGCCTTAACTTGATCTATTAGATTTAGAGAAGAGTAGAAGAGAGTTGATCAAGAAATTGCCAAAAAATAAAATAAAATGCTCCCAAATTGATAAAATACCCTATCAGAGTCGGTCCCAAAATGGTTGTGAAAAAGAGAAGCAAATATGAGTTTGGCGGTGCTTGGTCTTGAGGAGAAGGTGAAAGATTAAAGAAGCCAGAAGAGGATGATGGATCATGATGGTCTCATGGCTGGGTGTGTGCGTGAAATAAGAAGATGAATGGGCTATTGGGTAGGTGGAAAATTTGAGATTTGAAGGGTAATGACGAAAAGAAAAATAAAGACCTGAGAAAAGTAAGGGCTAAATTTTGGGAGAATTGTTATCAATTAATAAGGAGGAAAAATTTTACGGAAATTGAATTTATTTTTAAGGGTGGAAATAATGTGTAGAAGAGTGATAATGTGATATAAATTTTCGGGGCAGGAAAAAATTATTAATAAATTATATGAATTATGTAATTTTTAAAATTAATATGGATATTGGATATAAAATGTTAATTTATTTTGATATAGATATAAGATAAAGTAAGTATTTGATATGAATTTGTAAGAGTGTTAAACAATTTTAAAAATTATTTATGAATTATATAAGGGATATTTGAAAACTTGATCCTAATTTTCACTTTTGAACTTATTTGAACCTAACAAACAAGATAATGATTGATTCTTTTTCTATCTGGGCGCTAAAACATATATATTTTGGTGTCAATTGTTTTTTTAATAAATAAATTCGTTGTTCAATGCATGTTTCCCCTTAATTTTTATCTTCTTACCATGTTACATTTATGGGTTCTTTTCATGTTCTACGTTGGAATACTCTATAATTTAAAAAATCATCTCTTTGACTATTAGACTACCAATGCTTTACATATGTAACTAATCAACCTGCAGTTAGTATTGGATGGTGATGTTTGAATTTATCCTTCAAGGACTTTTATAAATTGTGATCAACAATTTTTTAGTGTTATCAAACACATGGACAACAAATAAGCTCAACATTTTCACCGCATTGCTAACATAGATTTGTTGAGAACCACCACTAATAATAAGTTTGGCAAGTTTTTCTTTTTTTTTTTTTTAACATGGTTACTTCTGTGTTTCTTTATCATTGTCAAATTTTCTTATGGTGTTGCATATCTTTCAATTTGTTTCTACAAAGCTAATGATGATGGACAAGAAGCTAATATGTTGGAGTGTGTTTTTGATGTCACTCCTGTCAATGTTTCCAATCAACAAACAATGTGTTTGAAAGACAAGTTTAAAGGGGACAAATATACTGAATCATCTGCGTAATCTTGCCTTTCCAAAAATATTGCATTTTCATCATCTTGGAGACTACGCAAACAACCATTAGGAGACTTAACCAATTGTTCTGTCAACTTGGCAAATCATTTTCATTCACAAATTTTGTTCATTGTTTTATTTTAGTTTTCAAAATTTTGTTTACTTATCACCCATACATCTTTGGCACATTTAGGTTCACAGAATAGAATCACAATCGTATGTGCTTGATGGTTTAATAACCAAGTTATCTGGTAATAAGAGAAAATTTTCTATGCTTGTTGACCCAAGCTCTTTTTGGTGCCTTCAAAGAGAATATCCCTACCCAATCTTAATCAAGTTACACCACAACAATTGATTTGGAGACTCCAGTCCAACTTCGTCCAGGGCGGCATGTTCTAAAAATAATAATAATAATAATAATAATAATAATAATAATAATAACTTTTCAAACTCACTACTTTACTTCAATCAATCATTATCAAAGAACAACTCATTAATAACTTAAGGCAAAACTATGGAAGGTTTTTCTACGCCCTAAGTTTCTAAACAAAGCAAGTCACGATTAACTTGTGTTTATAATATCTACTTTCATGTGGCAATTTGCATACTTGTGATATATTTTTTTCCAAATAAGTGCAAGTCATAATCAAAAAGACAATAATAGTTGTTTACTTGCACCGAGTGATCTCCCATCTAAAAATGGTATACTTAGTATCTTTTCTTTTTTTTTAATTGTACTCATTATTAACGTATTTTTTCTATCAAAAATAATTTCATTTAAGATTTATATTTGCTTATTTTTATACACATCTGTTCTTTCCAAATCAAAACTTTTTACTGACATTTTTCACATTATAGGTTATATTGATATTGGAGACCCTACTTATGCTTGTGACAAATTGCGGTGCTAAGTTTTGGCATGAAGAGTGAGTTTTAAAGCACCTTAGAACATCATCGTCAAAATTTGCTGCTCGAAAGGAAACATCTAACTCCCCAAGTCGAAGGATCCACCTGAATATTTTAGAAGGCTTTTCTTTGATAAGTTTTAAGACTAGTTTCAATTTTAGACATCATCTCAATATATATGTGTGTTATAGTTTTGTTCAAAAGTTTTCTTTTTTTTACCTGTTCATTTCTTCCTCATTTCATAAGCTATTAGTTTTTCCATAACATGATAACAATGTCATCATTCTTGCAGGGATTGGAGTTGTAGCTGTTTGTGTGATACGTTGTTCACATGGAGCTTATATTTCTCTTCCTTCCAGGTTCACTCAGCATGTTATAGTGGATGGTAAAAATTTAAGGTTGGAGCTATTTATAGAAACTTACTTTCTTTTTTTTCTATATAGATAATACTACAATGCATAGGATGTAAATAGTAAATTTTACTATCTCTTGGTTTGTCTTTTTGGCAAATACGAATGGAAGGGAGCTGTCATATTGAGAGCAACAACTTTACAATAATCACAGGTCATATATCTATATATATATATATATAGAGAGAGAGAGAGAGAGAGAGAGAGAGAGAGAGAGCAGTACTATTTTTTTATATAATAAACACTGAATTTGTGTAGACGATAAAGTATGAATTGATAATGTTGTACTTACAATAAAAAATAAAGCCAGAATAATTATAAGAATGTTGTGAGAGAAATCTAATTGCATGCGTAAAATGCACTGCTATTTTTTCTATTTAAATCATCCTAATCTTTGGGAGTAAAATATTAATGTTTCTTTTTCTACTATTCTATGACATATGATTATTTTCTTTGAGTTCCTTAATATTTTGAGAATTATATGGAAACCTTTTGAGAAAGATATTTGGTAACATGTTCATGGACTAAACTAACCTAAATCAAACCGTTATTTTTTGGGTCCATGTGGGTAGTGCAAATAAATCTTCAAATTTTGTGCTTATATCTTCTATTGCATGATGACATTTCTTTTCATTTTGTCCCCCCGGGGGGGGGGGGGGGGGGGTTTACATATAACCATAATAAAATTGCTTAAAAGACATAGCAATTTGAAATTTTAGGCATGAGATGACCTTTAGGTCAATAAAATTTGTTATAATGGTTTTATAAAATTTTATAGTTATACTAGTCCTTTCTTTGAAATAGCTTACTATTAACATAAGTATTTATAATTGTGATTTTTTATCATAAATGACATTTGAAATAGCTTACAATAAAATCTGTAATTATTTTCTTCCCTTGAGAAAATAATCTTTTCGTTTGAAAGTATATGCAAGTGTTAAATGACATTATTTTGGTGAATATTATGTCTTTTCATGAATTTTGTAGTTGATTAGCTTAGCCTTTTATTAACTTGGACCAAGGGACTGTGGCTCAATACTGAATGACCATTTGCAATTAATCGTTTTGATGCAATGCTGCCTTGCATATTTTAATTGCTATTTTAAAATTTAAACAATGTGATTTGTTTGTTATTTCAAAACATAGCAATGTTACAGATTTAAGGCGACTTACTGTAATAACCCACGCAATTCGGAAATAAAAGATAATGAAGAATCTAGTTATAAAGTAACAGTTTTCATTTTGTTTAATTAATCAAGGTAAGGATTTAGAATAAGGAAATGTTTATAGGAACATTAGACAAGTGTTTGTATTTAATTACATATTATGTGTATCATGTATAACTCATCCCTTCTTTCTTTCTTATTTTTAAGCTTTATGTGTATGATGTATAACTCATCCCTTCTATCTCTTTCTTATTTTTAAGCTTCATAACAGCCTAGTTGCCCTACACCAGACGCTTAAGCTTGTAACCTTATCGGTGAGACAAACAATTCTCATGGAAGCAGGCTTTGGCAAGGATGGGTAAATTTGTACTCACATAAGACGATGTCTTACAGGTTTTTCATTTGGAAGTCATTATTTTCTAATGCCTCTTGGAGGAAATGAGCTCCATTACTCTATATATGTAGAGTTGATGTCTCATTGCCCAGTTATTTTGAGCATATTGTAAATTTGAAGGTTATCATTATTTCAAAGAATTCACTCGAATTATGTTTACACGATAGAAATGGGGCTTGCGTAATTAAAGCACTGCTTATTGTGCAAGTCGGATGCCCACTTTAGATTGTGACAATATTTTAATTATTCTTTCAAAAGTCGTGGATTCATGATAATAAATAATTTTCTTCCCCCTCAATGTGGATTCTAAGTTTGTTCCTAGTATATCTCTCCTTGCCCACCTTAACTGAAAAATGGGAGCAAATTCACCTCTTTTATTCACTTTTCTTTTTAAGCTGAGACTATCGCTTGAATTAAATATATATATATATATATATATTCCTAGAAGTTATGTTTTACAAAATGGTAATAATTGTTCTCAATTTCCTAAATTTTTACATATTGATGTCACTTGATGTAGTTCAGTAATCGATAATGGTTGTTAGTATTTAACATAAAGTTTTAAATTCAAATTTCCAGTTTGTCATATATTTAGAAAAAAAAAACTCTCACATATATAATAAATTCATTATTAAATTTCAATTTATATGTTTTAAAAGTTTTACCATTGTTTGAAATTTTCACCACTAAATCACTATAAATTATTGAATCTTGTGATTTTGTATAGATATATAAAGATATATATAAATGTTATCTACGAAATTGAGAATAACTAGTCATACTTTTAATTTCTATTGTTCAAGCAGTTTCGTTAAAGAAGAGATTATATTCCTTAATTATGAATCTGTAACCTACTAAAAAAATGTTCAATTTGAAAAATAATTAAGAATGAATAATATCTAATATATATATTAATTTATAGAAGTTTTATAATAAAAAAACTCTAAAATATCATTATACTCATTCATTTGGTCATTTTTTTAAATTCATTTTTTATAAAAAATAATATTTATTGCATACTAGAGTTTTTAATGATAACGCTCAAAAGGAAAAAAATTCTTCAAGTTTTCTTTGAAAAAGAAAAAAAGGGTGGAGAATCTTAGACGCAACGCAACCTGGTTCGTTGGGATTTGTGTCACGTGGTCGTTTTGTTAAGGTATTTGTCCTCATCCTAACTCACTGTCTCTGTCGTCCGCGTGCGCATGCTCTTCGTTGTGTCGGTTCACTTTTATGTGGTTCTATTTATTGCTTTACCATCATCTGTTTCTGCCTTCTTTGGTCGTTTTCCCCTTTGGATATGCTGTACGCTTTAGTGTTTAATTTTTGCTTTTTAGATATAAAAGATACAATCGTTAAAAAAAATTGGTATTTAATAATTTATAAATATTTGTCATTATCAAATTAAACTTTATATTTTAATACTAATTTTTTATCTTCTTTTTTTGGCTTATTTCATAATTTTAAAATAATAAAATTACATTATATTTAGGCAAGTCTTAGTTATCTTGAAGGATTGGGTCAAGAGTTGATCAATTAGTGGCTAGTAATAAAATAGCATATCCAATACCCAAATCTCGAAGGGTGATAAATGGAATTTGTAAATTAGAAACAAAATTAACTTCGGTCAAACGAAGATGAAGGATTTTAGTACTCATTATTTGAAAAAAAAAAAAAAAGGATTTGAGTACTCAATATTTGCTCATAACTTGGTATGGTTATATAATTAATTGTGATTTACCGGGGAAAGATCTCGTTGTGGCAGCGTTAATTTTCAAATTGTTCTTAAAATCTGTCCGCAAAATTTAAGTTTGGATATTTGTAGAAGAAAGTAATCATCTGCTTAATATTTTTAAGGGGTCTCACGGTGCTAACTAGTCTAAAGTACAAATTCAATGCATGGTCCAACAAGTAATAACCCATTTCGGGTAATACTTCTCCACCCCATGATTTGCACTGCTCAAAGCTGACAAAAAAGAAGGAAAACGTATGCAGGGACATTTCAGCTGGACAAGACCAATATATGTATGGATAAGCTAATGCTCTTTGGCAAGGAGAATGTTTTTAAAACAAAAAAAAAGGGATAGGAGGGAAGAATTTGATTTTTTTTCTTTGTTTGATTTGTATTTTTAGTGTTGGATTATGGGTGTCCATGATGAGTTGGTTGTAACATCCCAAAATTAATTAAAATCTTAATTATGGACAAACTATGTGAATAGAAATCTAGAGAGAAGTAAATTAATAATATGGGTTTGAGATTTAATTAGATTAGAAACCCCGTCTAAGCCCAAATTAAATTAAATAGGCCATGGTTAGAGATTATTGGAGGCCTAAGGATTTTAGGTGCAAACTCAATCTTTTATTGTGAGACTTGGCCCAAGAGAGAATACTTAGCGATGACCCAATTCAATTTAATGAATTAGGAATCCAATACCCAACTTGCATAAACTCTTATAAATGGCCCAATAACCCTTATGTAAACCCAAATCAATTAAGTTCTTTAAACTTGGTCTAACCCAATTAAAATTATGCAACTTAACAAATGAAAGTTGGCCTAACAAGGCTTAAATCTTAAACCCACTTGGAATTGGACCCTTGGGTCAGCCTATAACCTATTTAGGACCCAACTTAACCCAAATAAAACCCTAAACACATGCAGCCCTTCCATACTTTGTTGAAACACAAACACAAAAGGCATTTTCGCACTTTGAGAGAGAGGCTAGGGTTCTAAGCAAGAAATCTACCATTTCTCACTTCTAAGCTCAAAATCAACTAAGGTATTTATTATATAACTTAATCTCCTTCTCTTTCTCTTTATTTTGGCTCGATTAGTTTTTCATTTGGAGCAATTTGACCATATCCAAAATCTGAAATGTGGTTGTTTGGGATTTTCTATGTGAAATTTCGTAGGTTGGGGCTAAGGATATTATTAGATAAGTATAAACTTTTTATTTTGATGCATTTTCTACTGGTTAAAGACCCCCATAGTAGACTTATAGTATGAGCCTTAATTTTGGGCGAATTTTTCTATGGTTTGGAGTGATATTTTGATGTTTCTGGTCTAGGGAAGGCAAAACCCGAAATTAGAGGCTCTTGGTGATTGGGTAGGTGTCCTTTAGGTAACTATTAGTAATTTAATTCTTTAAGCATTGGATTATTACAATAAATGATAAATGGGATAGTAATGGACTGATATAAGTGATCATTTTCTGATATTGTGATTTTAGGAGGATTTTGGTACTACTGTTAGCTTCCCAACTTATCTACAAGTGAGGTAATCAAGATTCATGCTAATTCCATGCATATGTCTATTTTAATTTTGTATTTACTATATGATTATGATTTTGATACTAAATGAATTAGTTGGCTATCTGTTATATGTGATTGGACCTTATGAGTCCATGGTGGAGTTGTGGTGCGACTGCCACCTGTACATATGCTTTGATCGGCCACCGGGTTGTGATCAGACCCTAAATGCATTGAGTCCTAGTTGTACTCATTAGGGAGTAAGTGCCGTGGATGGACCTCTCCCAGTGTTATTGGCCTTTAACATGTGGAGTTGTGATTGCTAGTATGGGATAGTAATCATAGATAGCTTAATTATTTCATTTACTGATATGGTTGGTATATTTTCTGATGCTTACATGAAATCATACATATATGTTAATTAAACTAGAATATATAAATGGAATTTGTCTTGGTTACTGAGATTTGTATCTCACCCTATTTTATGGGATCATACTTTCAGGTGAAGGCTTTTTGGGTAAGGATAAAGGGAAGCAAGTGGATGAAAATCCATGAGCTTCCAACCATGTGTGGAGAAGGCTACATTTAAATTGGTTTAATTAGAATAGATACTAAATTTTGTATTCTTTTTGTATAACATCATCATATAATCATGTTGCCAAGTGTAAGTTTTTGTGTTTTGATTACTTGGAATGTATTTATTGAGGAGTTAGGCCTCGTTTTAGCTGGTATGGGTTGTATGAACTTATAACGTCTATTATGAACTTTGTTGAACCTATGATATAGTTTACCATTTGGGAAATGTAATTATATGATACATTGGATGTAGACCTGAGTTAGTGATGCATGAAATCTTTAATGGAATATATATGTGAATGATAATTGTTAGTAGCTTATGAAATTCTGCTATTATTAATCCATGAACTTGTTGACATAAGGTAGTTGGAGGAGTAAAAATTAACACTTAAGTTTTGAATTAATAATGATAGATTAGTTGAGTAAATTAGGCTACTAAAAGGTATTGGAGCCCCACAAATTAAGGTAGAGTGGCCCTAGAGTGTCATTAGAGGGAGAGTGAAGAGTATGAGACAAGATTTTAGAAGTTGTAGGATTAGAAGGCATTTCGTCACTGCCAAAATAGTCTTAGCTGCGGCCAATAGAGGCGAAGTTGCCCAAGGAGAGTGCCAAAGAGCAATTTACTATAGCGAAAAGTGTAATTAGCCATGGCAAAATATGAGAGGCCAAAACTGAAATTCGTCTAGTGGGTAATTCACTGCTACGAAAAGGAGAATTGGCAGCGGCAAACTTTGTGAAAATGTTCCCAATATTCCAGAGAGGAATTAGTCGCGGCGAAAGTGGAATTTGGCTGTGGCCAATAGCAAGAGGCGAGTGATGTAGGCTCTAGGAGATCTTCTTGCCGCGGTGCCATGTAGGCTAGCCACAACGAAGACCTGTGAAGATATAAAAGTGAACTCGAAAGCAATTGGCTACGATACAAAGACATTTAGCTGCGGCTAACGGTTCCAAACTCTCATTCTAACTTAAAAACCTTAGTTTTTCCCATGGTAACCTCAAGGGATGACTTAGAAATATTGATAGAAGATCTTTGTGAGTTGGAATTAATGAGTAATAGAATCAAAGGCTTATAAATGAGGGTTTGTTTATCTTGTGTACATGAATGCTTGTAATTATTTGGTTGATGATTCTAATAATATTAAGGTTCAAATTTTCCTATGTTCTCTGAATATAATTAGTCATAATGACTTTTAACTCAGGTTTATGATTATTAATCATGTATATGACCTTAATTACAATAATTAGAAGTTAGGGTTGTCACATTGGCCCAAATTCACAATTAAAATTTAGAAACAAATTTAATTAATTAAATTAAATTAAATATTTAGTAATTAATTAATTAATATATTCAAACTTTGATTTTGAAATTTAAAATAAGTCAGTTAATTTAGTGGAAAAATTTGACTTTTAGTTGTTGTGTGTGGTCGTTCATAGAGAAAAACAAAAAATCCTTTTTTATCCTCTTCTCCTTTGGTATTTGTAAATCTATTGTGAAACCAAGGTTAGAGTTCAAACTATGATAGTGATTGCTTTGTGTGGGGCAATAAATTGAAGAAAATTTGCACGTTGCAGGTCGGGACCTTGGACCATCTTAAATTTTCTTAATTGGTATCAAAACTTCGTTCGAGCTATTGCTTTCTTGTTCTAGATTTATGTTTGCTAGACTAAATTTAATGCCTTTCTTAAATGATCATGAATTAAGGATAGTTCAAAAGCTCAACCTTAGGAGCCATAAGTGGTAGAAAATCATAGAAATCATTATAGGCCATGAAATACACACCATAGGAAGACTTTGTAAAGAAAAATTTGTTAAAAATTTAAGGAAAAACTGACACTTCATTAGAGAGATATCTCAATTTTAAGTTTTCATTTCACCATGGCCAAGTAGGCTTCTTTGGAGGGCTATTCGACCATGGTAAATGTATGTATGCATGTACATTTGATTATATACATTATTAAAATTCTTTTTAATATAATCAACCATAGCTAAATTATTAAATTATATATTTAAAATAATTATCAAGAAACAAAATTCATACATTTATTGAAATAAAAATTGTCAATATTATAAAATCTTAATAAGAAGTTGGTAAGTCATATGTATATAATATTATTTTGATGAACATATCAAAATGGGAAAAAAAAAACTTTAAGTATCAATCAGTCTCTAAGCTATTTTGTGCATGGTTTGAAGATGAATGATGTAAGTTTTATGTATCCCCTTCAATATATATATATATATATATACATAATAATGAATATTATTGAGAGAATAAATAGATGTATGTAAAAAATTTAATGCACAGGAACAAATTTAAAATAAAACTATGGCTTCTCAAACAATTAATTTTTAATTTATTAGACAATGATAGTAAGTAGCTTATCTTACCTTCAAAGAACAGCTTAAAAAACTGAATGCAACTACTATAAACTAATGACAACAAAAAGGACTTAATATAGACTAGTTTGGAATTCCCAACAACAAAATCAGTAGTCAATATGTTAAGTAGCAGCTAATATTAATGTAGAATTGTAAACCTGAATATGTTGTAAATTTAGATGACAATCAAATAGCACATAACCAAAGCCCTTACGTAATTGCACAGTAATCAAGAGGATATCACTTTAACACAAAATCAACAAATGAAAAAGAAATTTCCTAGTGAAGCAAAAAGAATTTACTAGATAACTAGAACCCTAAAAGTTTTTAGAATTTCATTTTTGACAATAAAAAAAAATCTAAAAGAAGAAAGAAGAAAATAAGGACTGGAAGAGGTGACATCACTGAAAATAGAAAACGGGTAGCTTTTCAGTTTCCCTATTGTAACTATCTTTAGATTAGTTATTTAGCTTAACCACTTCACTTAAGTTACGAAACACATGTATATAAATACACACAGCTATAACCAAGAAATGTAAGTCAATTCTTTAATTCTCTTTCATCTTCTCTTCCTTTCTCTGACTCGCTTCCTCCTTATCTTCCTCTAATATATCTCTTAATTATGCAAAACATCTCCAGTTCATCACATGGTATCAGACCTACAGTAACGGGCTCATAATATTCCGCCAACTGTACCGCCGATTATCCTGCCATGGTAGCCTCCTCTGATGTGGAATCGCTAGTTGGCTCTACTCCATCTTCTGCGATTGTAGATCGATCTCAAAATCCTTCAAGTCTATACTACCTCCATCCAAATGAAAATCCTTCACTGGTTCTTATTACTCCAGCTTTAACTGGATCAAATTATTCCTCATGGTCCCGTGCCATGTGTATAGCCTTACTTTCAAAAAATAAACTAAAGTTTGTGGATGGAACCATATTACCGCCTCTGACGACCGACTCCATCTATCTAGCTTGGGAGAGATGTAACACCATGGTGAGCACCTAGATCACGAGATCACTGTCACCTACAATTGCTCACTCCATTATATGGCTGGATAAGGCATATGAAATTTGGCAAGACTTGAAGGATCGATTCGCACAAGGGGATATTTTTCGGATTTCAGAGTTGTAGGAAGAGATTTTCAACTTGAAACAAGGGGATGACTCCATTAGTGAGTATTTTACAAAGTTTAAGATTCTTTCTAATGAATTTACTAGTCTTCGACCCATTAAAGGTTGTGTATGCAAGCCAGCATGTTCTTGCAATGCTGGAAGACATGCTAGGGAATACAGAGAGTAGGATAATGTGATTCATTTTTTGAAAGGACTCAATGATCTATATTCACATGTCAAATCCCAAATAATGCTCATAAAGCCTCTTCCATCACTTAACAAGGCATTCTCTATGTTAATTCAGCAAGGAAGGGAGTTGTCAATTGTGCTTGATGCGAAACTCTTCTTTAACAAGAGTACTAGTAGATCATAGCCACCAGCTTACATAAACAAAGGGCAATTTCAGAGTAATACTAATGTGAAATATTGCACATTTTGTGGGAAATACAAGCACACTATAGAAACATGCTATAAGAAGCATGGTTTTCCCCTTGGTTTCAAATTCAAGAACCAGACTCATCCTCCAAATTCATCTGTCTATAATGTAGCTATTCACGGTTCCATGGTTTCTGTTGAATCTGTTGGTATTCTTCTTACTCTGCAATTTACACCTGATCAATATTAAAAGTTGCTACACCTGGTACAATCAGATTCTCACTCCACCTCTACCTCTGTAGTTACCCATGTTTTCACTAGCTCCAATACACCTAATTCAAGCAAACGCCTAATAGCCACCTTTTCTTCTAATAATCATTCCTGGATCATTGATACAGGAGCAACTGATCACATTTGCTCATCATTGGTTTATTTTTCTTCCTATAAGCAAATTGAACCTATTAAAGTTTTACTTCCTAATAATACTTATGTTTATGCTAATATTTCTGGTACTGTCCAAGTTGCTGAATTCCTTGTTCTGCATAATGTTCTTTACATTCCCAATTTCACTTTAAATATCATCTCTGCTACAAAACTTACTCCCCTTGTCGACTGTTGTCTCATTTTCATTTCTACTTGGATTCACCACCCACTAAAGTACTTGCAGGATTACCATTGCTCCTTTCACACTTCTGCTCCTTGCTTTTCCTTCTCCAAAGGTACAGTTCATCCTTTATCCTTAGTTATTTCCTATGATTCTTTATCTTCTTCCCATAAAAGATTCGCTCTCACCATTTCTTCTAAGCTTGAACCCAAGACTTATAATCAGGCTGTACAACATGAATCTTGGAGAAATGCCATGCAGGCTGAGATTGACCCCTTGGAATAGAATCATACATGGATTCTCACACATTTACTAGAAGGAAAATATCCCATTAGTTGCAAATGGGTCTATAAAATCAAATATAGATTGAATGGGACCATAAAAAGGTACAAAGCTCGGTTAGTTGCCAAAGGGTATACTCAAACTGAGGGTGTGGATTATTTTGATACATTCTCACTAGTTGCTAAGATGACCATTGTCCGACTCTTGCTAGCCTTAGCCATTGCCCATGATTGGCATCTTCACCAATTAGATGTCAATAAAGCCTTTTTACATGGAGATCTAGATGAAGAAGTATACATGGTTCTTCCTCAAGGTTTCCCCACTTTTGATCCATCTTTAGTATGCAAATTACAGAAATCTCTTTATGGCTTGAAGCAAGCAAACCGACAATGGTTCCATAAACTTTTTACTACATTACTCTCTGATAACTATGTACAGTCCAAGTCAGATTATTCCCTCTTTGTCAAGAAAAATAATGCTTCTTTTACAGCCTTGTTGGTTTATGTGGATGACATTTTGCTTGCTGGAAATGATCTTACTGAAATTCACCATGTCAAGACCAAACTTGATAATCTCTTCAAAATCAAAGACCTTGGTCCTGTTAAATTTTTTCTTGAACTTGAAGTTGCTCGTAGCAAGAAAGGTATCTCACTTTGTCAATGGAAGTTTGCCCTTAAATTGTTAAAGGATACAGGTTTCACCGATTGTAAACCAATTAGGACACCTATGGATCGATCATCCAAATTGTCCAAGGATGTTGGTATTCCATTACCTGATGCCTCTTCTTTCAGACGTTTGGTGGGAAGGTTGCTCTATTTAACCACCACTCGACCAGACATCTCCTTTGCTATCCAACAACTGAGTTAATTTATGTCCCAACCAACAAATCAACATCTCCAAGCAGCACATTGTGTTTTGAGGTATATTAAAGCAACCCCTGCTAAGGGTCTCTTTTTTCCTTCCACCTCAAATCTTCAACTCAAGGCATTTAGTGATTCTGATTAGGCGGGTTATGTGGACTCAAGACACTCTATTACTGGCTATTGCATTTTTTTGGACCAAGCAATAAAATCTTGGAAATCCAAGAAGCAAAGTACTATCTCTAGATCTTCTTCTGAGGCTAAGTACCGTGCACTTGCTACCACTACTTGTGAAATTCAATGGATACTATACTTATTGTATGATTTTCATATTCCTTATACTCAACCTGCATTACTGTACTGTGATAGCCAGTCAGCTCTTCAAATCGCTGCCAATCCCACATTTCACGAACGGACGAAGCATATTGAACTTGATTGCCACCTCATTCGTGATAAAGCTCAATCTGGTGTCATTCACTTACTGCCTCTATGTTTTGCTCACCAGATTGCCGACATTTACATAAAGCCTTTAACTCCTACTACTTTCACAAGTTTAACATCCAAGCTGGGCATGATTGATATTCATGCTCCAGCTTGCGGGGGGGTGACATCACTGAATATAGAAAACAGGTAGCTTTTCAGTTTTCCTATTGTAACTATCTTCAGATTAGTTATTTAGCTTAACCACTTCACTTAAGTTACGAAACACATGTATATAAATACACACAGCTGTAACCAAGAAATGTAAGTCGATTATTCAATTCTCTTTCATCTTCTCTTCCTTTCTCTGACTCGCTTCCTCTCTATCTTCTTCTGATATATCTCTCAATTACACGAAACATCTCCAGTTCATCATAAGAGGAACCAATACCTTCTAAAATTAGAAAAAATTAGGAAATAAAAAATAAATACATCAAAATACACTAATACCTTGCATATCCAAATGAGAAGTCCCCCCAATTGGACAATGGACCTATAATCAATGTCCCAATTAGCTAAATAGTCATTTTTCATGCTAACCTCAGATATCCACTTAGTCTTTCTGCTGTCTCAACTCAAATCCTATGCAAAGACCAATAGTGAAGGGAAAAGCTACAATATCAGGTATGAACCAAAGTAATGGAACTGCAAAGAGAGACACAGGCACCACATAGATATTTTAAACATAGCATCCTGTTCACCAGATCTTATGAACAGAAAAATGGCCAAGCAAATTGCAAATAAAAAACATAGATATTCATAAAACTTATTGTAAGGCCCTTAACAAAATCCCAAAGAAAAAGAACCTATCTATTAATCATCTTACTTAGAATATCTATACATTATTGGAAAGGAAAGAAGACAATGGGCCACGGAATTTGAAAAAAAAAAAGAATTAACATCTTAAAAGAATATTAACATCTTAATTAAAAAAGAACAGTAATATTAACATCTTAAAAAATATTAAGGGAGGTAGAGAAGCATTTTTTAAATATTTTTCCGAATAAGAGAATCATAATAAAAAAACTTATGAAATTCAAGTCAGCGTGTTTTTTAATTCATTATAATTTTTTGTTCCCCTGCTTCAAGAGATATTTAAGTGTTTAAGTAGCAAAAGACTTGTTAGAATTTTTTTTTCTTAAAAAAGTAGCATAAGACCAAATTAAGAAAAAAATGAAGCAAGGATGAAGAGGGGTATTGCTAATCACTGTCTTTAGAACATTGGTTAAATAAAATGAGCATTAATTGAGCTTGTCTTTATTTTTTCAAAGACCAAACTATTTTCACTCTTTATTTTCTTTATCCAACTTTATCTAAATTTTTAAAAAATAATTTTGACAGTAACCACTACAAAAGGTGAGTTTGTTTAGGAATATAGAGCATGACTGTAAAGTTCTTAGGCTTGTGTCAACATTTTCCTGTCCTCTAATTGGCCTTTGGTGACAATCCAAGTTAAACACCAAAACCCCACCCTCCCACACTATCATTATTAAAAATTCTATATAGAACCAAAGTGGCATCATTACTATATATGAATAATGATGACCTTTGAAAAAACAGATTATAGTGTTAGACAGATCAAATATGTTGGTTTAAAGACCCAAATGTTTAGTTTAGGAATTTTTCCTGAATATCAGAGATCCAAAACCATCATGATTGCAATTATAAGATTTCAAAAAGGTTTACCTTTATAAGATATAAGAAACAGATGGCTAAAGCAATGACTTATTCAATTACATATTCTCTTAAAATAAAAAATGCTACCCGGTTAAGAAATGTAAAATATTTTCCAAAATTCTCTAATTAGGTCTTTCATATTTTAGTAGTTAGTAGTGTATTCTTGATCTATAAATGCACTATACATTAATTTCCAAATTATGATTTGCTAATTGTCAATATGCTTCTTCTTTCCTCTCTCTAAGTTTTCCTCCCTTCTGGATAGCATCAACACAATTGAAAGATGCTAAAAGGAAGCATCCTATATGTACAGGATTTTATAGAAAGTCCATAAGTAGCTAACAGCCACACTGATTTTTTTTAATTTTTTGTTAGAAAGAAGAACATATTGAGGAGAAGAGAAGAGCAATACAAAAATGAGAAGTCCTCTACAAACATAAAAGTTTAGGCTCGTCAGCTCAAAATAGCTTTCCAGTCCCTTAGTAAATCAACAAGGAAAACCTTCTAAGAAATCCATTAGCTGAAACCCACAGAGGCCAAAAAAAAAAAACAAAAAAAAAATACTCTCCTAAATCAGATGAAACCACTAGCTCAAAATAGCCTATTAAATTAAAAAATATATTTATCAAGAAAGTGCCGAAAGAGCAATAACTAGGTATACTAAGATAATTTGACACTAAGTTACCAACGCCATTCACACCAAAAGAGGATTCTACCCATTTCCTGTATAAAGTGTACTAAGTTTACTATGCATTCCAATAGATTTTAAGGTTGGTAATGACATTTATTATGGGCACAGGCATTTGTTGAGAAAAGATTCAGAACAATTTCTAGATTTATGTCATTCTAAGACCTTTGAAGAGGCATCTAAATGTAGCAGTACTCGAAGGAAAGCAATAGAGATGTAGAAACTTTCAAAAAAAAAAAAACTAAAGATATTCTAATGATTTTCTATTTCCTCCAAAGAGGCAGCTTCAAAGGTCAATTAAGATTTAAGATTCGCAATGTCATTAACTCATAGATATCAAGAAAGGTGAAAGCAATTAACAAAAATCAAAGCTAGAGGTGATGTTGAACTAAATTGACTCTTTTTTTTGCGGTCAATTAGAGTTATATATGTAAAAAAAAATTTTGGTTAATTAAATGCAAGTTCAAAACTATGACTTGATTTTACAATTCTCATTCACCCCTTCCCAAAAAGAGGAGGTAGAAAAGGAAAGAATAAGAACAAAGGTCAGCCTAATTTATCCCAACAAAGTTAAAGCTCACTCTACATGCTACATAACTCTTGCCAAATGCATAATTCTTCCTATGCTATATGCAGTAGTATGATAGATGCTCTATTGTCATATTTGCCAAAAGCAATGAAGCCACCCAAAACCACAAGAGTGTAAAGCAATCCAATATTCAAATTGTTCAGTAAAAAAATGAAGCACCCACACGTAATTAATTTAACTATGAAAAAAAGAAAAAAGAAAAAAGAAAAGGCATAAAAGTTCATAGGAAATTTATAACTACAATATTTTATAAGTTGAAATTTATATATGTAGCATTGTGTATATATAATTATTATATGTAGAGATCTAATTATGATTATGGTTGTTGAGAATATTATTGCCTAGGTTAATGATGACTCCCTAATTTTGGTAAGTGTAAAGTATATTTTATGATTGATTAGGGAGTCATCTACCTCTTTCTTAATTGATTTGGCATAAGTTTTTATTTAATCAAAGTAAATAAATAAAATATAATATTTATAGTATTTTTAGTAGTTTTGAGTTTCATTTTATTTTGATTTTAATCTCAAGAGAAAGGTTGAGACTTACTAAAAAGGAATAAAGAAAAGGGGAAAGCTGGAAGTCAAAAGCAAGCTATTTAAGTTTCCTTGCTATAATGAAGATGCCAGTTCACTATAGCGAATTCGTGGCTCATACAAAATCCAAAGAATTTCTAGGTATAGCACGGTCTATGGTGAGAACAACAGGGGTCTGGAATTGACAAGCTCTCGTAATAACGAGAGGTGCTTCTTGTAACATTCAGTCACTCCGTAAACGTGAGAAACGCAATGTTCGGTTTCTCTGTAAATATAAAAAATGGGCCAAATATAAAAGGAAGTCCCCGAAATAGAAGGAATTAAGGCAAAATAAAATTATGATAAAATTCTAAATAATGAAAAATGAGGATTTGAGCCTTGAGTTGCCCAGAAATTAAGGTCAGAGTGATTCAAAAAATTTGCCGAAAGGCCAATGGAATTTTCGTAAATATGGCACTTTTTGAAAAACTCACTGGAGGGCTTTTTAAATGAAAGTTTTGAGTTCTCCGGGGTTCTCAGAGGCCCTGAAAACCATGGGGCCCGAACTTTGACCAAATCGTTCGGGAAGGTTTCAATGGCGGTGAGCTCGAACTTTGACCGAATCGTTCGGGAAGATTTTAGCTCCAAATTAAATGATTCTCAATGTATTTTATAAGATTGAGGATCTAAATTTTATGATAGAAAAGATGGTTCTAAAAAAGGAGCTAAAACGGATTAGAAACAAAAATACCAAAAATGAGGGATGAAATAGGAATTTTTGGAATTCTTTTGCTTTTAATACTTTCTCTTTCTTACGCCCTCCCTTGCCCTCATTTTTCACCATCTTTCTTCTGCCCAAAACAGAGAGGAGAATCAGTTCTCTTAGGTGCACAAGAAGGAGCACTCTTGGAGGGAGAAAAAAGCCAAGAAAAGGTAGGAAATTCCATGGAAAATCTAGCTTTCTCCTTAGCAAGTCACTTCTCCTCCTTCTTCTCCTTATTTATATGGGTTTGATGGTGCTTTTAAATTTGTTTTGAAGGCAGAATAGAGGTGGAACTTTTGGATTTGGTGAAGGGAGGCTAGCAAGTGAAAAACAACTAAGAGAAAGCAAGAAAACAAGATAAAATTTCCATTCTTTGGTAGTTTCTTCCTCCCCCTTCCTCTTGCACGAATTTGGACACCATGAGCCCAATTTTTAGAGGCTATTTTCTGTCCAATTCATAGAGGAATTAGAGGTTTTGGAGTGCAAGAAATAAGAAAGAACTAATAGAATTAATAAAGGGGCATTAGGAAACAAGATGGAACCATTAGGGATCCAAATGCTCCCTTGCAAATCTGATTTAACATGAATGTTCTTAGGCTTAATTGAATATTTAAACATGCTCCTAAGACCCCTAGAGAGCTTCCCACATGCACCTCCCATCCAAGAAAGCAAAAAAATTGCAAGAAAAACTAATGAACTCTAAGCTAGAAAAGTATAGAGCTCTTGAACACTTTGCAAAAACTGATTTGATATATGAGTTTCCTTGCATGTGTGAGTATTTGATTGAGCTCCTAAGACCTCTAAGAAGCCTCCCAAGTGTGTCTCCCATCAAGGAAAAATCAAGAAGGCCATGAACTCTTCTTCCCCTCATAGTCTCAGCCTAGGCAAGTTCCTATAACTAGGGAGAGTTTTAAATTTTTCTAAGGCCATTCTTGAGTCATATGTGGTGAGTGAAGATGAGTAGAGGCCTTGGAAAAAAATTAGAACTCAAAGAAAGTGAATTGGTGCCATAGGTTCCATATTAGGACCTAAAGAAGCAACATGATGCTAGGCCCTTTGTTTTAATGATGTGATGACTCTAAGAGATTTAAAAGGAGTCAAGAATCATATTTGAAAGGAAAGAATGATGTGTTGCTTCATTAGGTGCCTTTATGGACCATAATGGAGCTTATAGAGCAATCTAGAATTTAAGCAAATTGTGTAGCCTTAGAATATGTCTCATAAACCTAATTGGCTCCCTTAAATCATATCCAGGCCAAGAGAAACCATCTCCACCAAATTGTGGGTGTATAGCCGAGGCAAAAGAGGAAAATCCAAGGAGAAAAGTGTGTAGATTTGTACAAGGTAACTCTCTCCACCTTCTCTCATGCATAGATGTGTGTTTAGCTTATTTTAGAATGTGTGTATGTGTATTTTCAAGCTATAGAAAGTATGCTAGCATGCCTTTACATATCATGATCCTTGATGCCATGTTATGTTTTAAATGAATCCATGATGTTTGTATGAGTTTGCTTGAGTGTGGAGAGGCCAAGAACTCTTCCCTTTGGTGAGGATGAGACAAGAACCCTTGAGTTTGGTTGAGACAAAGTGAAGAGTCTCTCAAAAGCAAAGTGGGCTCCCAAGAGTATGGTTGAGTCCAAAGTGCTCAAGAATGGGTGAGGCAAGTCCAAAATCCATAAGGAGAAGTGTGAGGCCAATCCAAACACTTGGTGAGCTCTTGAATGATTTGTAAGAGTGGTTTACATGCCAAGTTTGCCTTTAAAATGTCTATGGCTTTTATTTTCTCCATACATACATTTGTAAAGCTTGGTTGCACATGTTATGTATGATTGAATGGGAGATGAGCTATTGGGATTCTTTGAATCTCATCCCCTCCTCTCCAATGACCTAACATGCTAGGTGGACCAAGCAATTACGGTGAAGGGAACCAACAATGATGAGGAAGAGAGATTGACAACCTTGTGCCTTGTTTGATTGATTTTGAAACCATAATGATGGTTCATCATGTATATGAGGTTGTAAATGTGTTATAAACCTTAAGACATGTATAAATATGCAATCATGTGATGTTTATAACCATGGATCTGATGTATGAGCTCTAGCATACAATTTGAGTATGTAATACCAAATTATGCAATTTGGAAGTTTGATGTAAATATGCATAAGTGTGGGTGAGAAGGCCAAAATAAGATGTATGAGGTTTGGGACCACTTGGGAAGCTCACACAAGTCTTAAATGTACTTTTAGACTTGCCCAAAAGGTGTTAAGACCAAGGGAAATCCATTTGGCAACTTTGGTACCCTATATGGAGCCAAAATTGACCATTATGGAACCCTAAGTCACATTTTAGCCAAATGAGTTAGTCTTGATTTGAGATTGATTATGTAACTAGGTCTCATTGAGAGATTTCTAGGAAGCTAAAGATCATAATTTTTGGAGGTCTACAGAATATTTGATGATTTTTTGAAATTGGAAAATTTTATAGATTTGGTCTGCTGCATTATTCAATTAGTCCAAAATTATTTTCTGTCATTTGAGACTCAAATGATATCCAATTGCCATGAAATTTTATTCAGAGAAACTAGGCAATCATAGTGACTTGTACCAACTAGAAGCACCTCATTTGGAGGTCTAGAGAGGAAGATATAAATTTTTGAAGTTTCTATCCAGTATCAGTAGCCTTGCCCAACCAAAAGTACTGTTCTCTTGAATTTTGAGATCTGGGCTTGATGAAATGATATGGAGATATTTTTCCTCTCTATTTGACATCCATATATTTCCATATTGGTATATTTGCATGGATTGGATTTTTGTGGAATTAATTGGACATTTTTGAAGTTCATATCAGTAAACTGTGACAACATTAGGACCCAGTCCGACCTCCAATCATTTTGCGTGTCAAACGCTCTGTGTATGACTTGTACATATTTTTTTCATGAATTAGACATCCCAAGATTTCCATAATAACAAAGATTTCATGTTTTCAATTTTTATGGATTTAGTTATGATTTTCCAAATTTTGCCTAGAAAAGAGGCCAATTCTGGCTGAGAATGAACTTCCATTTTTCATGCCCCATTTCAGTTTCCATGAGTTGTAGGCATGTTTTTGGGATGAAAATGAGTTGTAATAATATAATTAAATATGAGTAAGTATAGTATGAGCTCACACGATCCACGTGACATGGATTAAAATTATTAGATATGGCGCAAAGTGAAATTAATCTCTTTCTCCTTGCTTTTTCTATGGAAAGCCTATATGAATCATGATAGAATGCTTAAGAATGACATGAAATGAGTTAGAATTTATGGTGTTACACTTCTCGTTATAGTGAGACTCATTATTGAAATGTATAGCTTTGACTTTTAGGTTTAAAACGCGATGAGTAACCAGAGATTGGGGATTCTGAGCCTGGGGGGAGAACTTCTGAGGAGAAAAATGCACTAAGGAGCTAGGATTTGAAAGCAAGGAGCTTGGATTGGAGATTGGAGGCTAAATCAACACAATTTCACTTAGTTTTCTAATATTCTCCATCTTTTCTTCCATGAACCCTTGCTTATTCAAATTTTTGGTTTTCTTTGCAATGTATAAAGCCATGTGTGGCTAGATTTACTATATCCTAGGTTTACTTGAACCTATTGCTATGTAAAGGAGATTTTGTGAAGTTAAATTAGTTTGATTATTGATTTGAATGCTTAATCTGGTTATTATTATTCATTTGGGAGTTTGGCCACCTGTTTTATGGATTTGGATGTTTGAGATTAGCTCTTAAGAAAGGAAAATCTTAATGGACCAATTGATTGAGTAGCTTAGATTTAGGTTGTCCTAATTTTGTTCTTAGGTATAGAAATATATCTAAGAATCCTAAGTGGTTTGAAAGGATTGAACATAATTAACCTATTTAATTATGAGAGAAATTTACAATTAAATACGATAGAAGTCTGAGAAGTTTGAGAGACATTTAGGCTC
Source organism: Erythrophleum ivorense (assembly GCA_026724425.1). Classification (NCBI taxonomy): domain Eukaryota; kingdom Viridiplantae; phylum Streptophyta; class Magnoliopsida; order Fabales; family Fabaceae; genus Erythrophleum; species Erythrophleum ivorense. Next base: position 30,970 of record JAIUCV010002508.1, read on the forward strand.
ACTTAATTTCCTTAACCCTTAGATCAGTAATTAAACTAATTAACTGAACAATTCAATTCTTGGCAATTAGGGGATAGAAACCTAGGATACTTCTTAGTGCTTATTCTCATTAGAACAATCCTGACACTTAGTATTCTTTTAAGTTCATTTTTATTTCCTTATACTGGTTTTTTGTTGTCTTGACTTAAGCGAAAGTAAAACTTCTTAGGCCTAATTGGGTTTAAACCAATTCCCTGTGAGACTACCTTGATTCACTATACTACATAAGCGATCCATACACTTGCATAACCTATTACAAAAATAGTGGTTATCAGTTAATAAGAGTGACAAGTTAAATTGTGTCAATTAAGAATTTTTGACACTACAGTTCTTACATTTTTTAAACAAATAGGATGCTAAAAAATTATTAAACAATGTCATATATGAGTCTAAACTTAGAAATATAACTTAGTAAATGAGATATTTAAAAAAAAATTATTCAAAAGGAAATAACAATATTGCTAACATGACAATGCTAAACAATATTGCTAATAACTTCATATGTGAGTACATGTTATATTTGACTATTCAAACCATGTGGATAGCCCTTAAGAATAAATTTGATATACTTCTACAACCAAACTAAGAAGGCTAATAACCAAGAGATTAAATCCAATTGGTTATATGCCTACTAATACACAATAAGTTTAGGCTATCATATAAGATATCTTCATATCATATTGGAACTTATAAAAATGAATTTGACCCACAAAGAAAACATTACTATTTTTTATGATGTTGCTCATTATATAGAGCTTAGGGATGAGAATTTAGAAGCTACTAGACCCTTTGTACATGATTATATGATTGACATGCATATAGTTTACAATTTGCCTAGGTATGACTAATATTTTTATAATTTCACAAATTAAGTTTATCACTACATCAGAAATAGTAATTATTGACTAAAGTACTAGTTGGTAAAAGTGAAAATTCAATCAAGAATAATGTATTTTTTTACTAAAAATTAGTTGCCTTATCTATCAATTTTTTATTCATTGATAAATGGTTATCAACTGAAATCAGTTGGAAAACAAGGTTTCAATAGTACTCTTTGTAATATGGTAGCTTTTTTTTTTTTCTTTTTTTACTACACAGTAGCTTTTTTTTTACTCAAGTGTGATAGATTTTTTGTTAAAAACAACTTAATCATTTTTTTTAATTTCATTTATTTATTATATTAAATTAATCATATTTAAAAAATTTTTGCATGTTATTTTTTGTCTAAAAGCATTCTTCTATTCATCATTCAATTACATTCTTCTCTTCATCATCTAATAATCTTTCCTTTGCAAATTTGTAACATAAAAATAATTAGTCTACAACAAACATTACAAGCTCAACAACTCAAATAAATCTTTATTGTCTATAGGCAACTAAATTTGCAATTGCAACTAGCTGAAACTAATCAACAAAGAAAACATATAAACATTAGAAGAAAAAAATTTACCAAAATGAAATCAGAGAATTTGATTAAAAATGTTTAAGAAAGAAATGAAAAAGATGAAGATCATACTAGAAATCTAGGAGAAAGAGAAAAAGAAGAAAGTTTGAAGAGAAGAGAAGAAAAAGATGAAGTGCAAAAGAAGAAGAAAAATATGAAAGGAAAAGAGACATAGAAAAACAAGAGAAAATCAAAAAGAGCTTTTTAAATTAAAACCAAAATGTTTAATTGAAGAGCAAAAATTTATATATAGTTACAAAAAAAATTTAGTCAGATTTAAAATTCAAACCAAATTTCAATTGGTCACATGTTCCAATTGATTTTTAGGTAATTGAGACAATCAATTGTCTCATGTATATGTGAGGCAATTTGGTTGTCTCTCATATATATATATATATATATAATAGAAAATCTAAAATATTAATAACAAATAGACATAAATAAAATAATAAATGAATAACATAATAAAAATTATATATAAATCAAAATGATATGATTTGGTGATTAGATTATATAATTAATTGTTTACACAAAAAATATAAATTCTTGAAATGTGTGGTTTTAAAATTTAAAATTTATATTTTTTTATATTGATTTTGTAACAACCAGAAAAAAAAGCTAAAAATTTTTCGAAGGGCTGAAAAATTTCAAAGTCTACTAGTTATAGCGAGAAATGACCTAACTATAACGAATGACCCTGTTTGCTATAGCGAGAAATGGTCTAGCTATAGCGAGAGTGTCTTCTAGCTATAGCGAGAATGCTTCTAGCTCTAGCGAGAATGCTTCTAGCTATAGCGAGTGCGGGCATCTCATACAAAAACCAGAGAGCTGATTGCCGCAGCGCGCGCCGTAATGAAGGCAGGGGTCTGGGACTGATACGTGTTTGCCGTAGCCAGGGTTATGCCTCGCTATAGCGAGGGTTAGTCCAGAAAAGGGTAAAAAAAGAGAATTTGACTTTTTAAAGTATCCAAGCCCCTCCTTTCTCCTTTTAACTGACTTAAGCTCCCTTTAAGGCAGAGAAAAGGGCGGAGGAGAGAGATAGAAACCTAGAGGAGGAAGGAAGAACAAGAAAAAGGTAAGATTTGTATGGTTTTTCTTCTTAGCATGTTGTTCTTCTCTCTTTGCCCTCTCTTCCTATGGTTTTGGTTATTGAAGTAGTTGGGCTTTGAGCTTGGTTCAGAAGAGGGAGAGTGGAAAACCCCTCTTGAAAAGACCAAAACTCATATATTTTTACTTCTTCTTCTTTGCTTTCCTTTCTTGAGAGCTTGAGAGAGGAAGGAGAGTTAGTGGAATTCTAGAGAGAGGAACCCTAGTTCTCTTCATGAATAAAGTGTTAAGAGAGTAACTTCATGCTTTTTGTGTGCCTAGGCTCAAGAGAAGCACTCCCATCTAGGTGTGATTGTAAAATCAACAAGGGAGGAGACAAATTGAAAGGGAAAGCTTGTGATTAGCCGATAAGGTAGCTTTCTCCACCTTCTCTCATGCATAAATGTGTGCTTACATTGTCTTGCATGTGTGTATATATGTTTTAGACCATGAAAAGTATGCTAGCATGATGATGCCTTATGTTTTTCAATGATATTTTATGTGATTGCTTTGGTTTGCTTGAGTATGGAAAAGCCAACAACCCTCTAGCCATGGTGAGGATGAGCCAAGAACCCTAAAGTTGGTAGAGACAAAGTAAAAAGTCTCCCAAAAGTGAGGTTGACTCCCAAGAATAAGGTTGAGTTTAAGAACCTCTTAAAGAATGGGTGAGGCAAGTCCAAAATCCACAAGTGAATGGGTGAGGCTAATCCACTTGCTTGGCAAGCCTTTGTATATTATGTATGGCCTACTCAAATGTTGAAAATGCTTTTCTTATAATTTCACATGCTAATATGCCCATGTATACATTTATGAGACCTGTTTGCATGCTTTATGTATGATTGAATGAGAGATAAGCTATTGAGATTCTTGGAATCTCACTCTCCCTCTCCACCATCCTAACATGCTAGGTGGACCAAGGGAGACAAGAGATGGGAGCCACCAAGCTTGAAGCTAGGGAATCCGATGAAGCAATTATAAAATAGCCATTTTGTCACTGTTATGTTGCTAAGGGATGTAATCTAATGATGTACATGTTGTAGTCACTTATGAATACTTGTAAATAGATGTACTCCTTGTATATGTATGAGAATTAGAACTATAGTGCATGATGTAGCAAGTTTTCGGTATGAATAGTAAGATCTTGGCATTATGCATATGTTGTATGTGTTGGTGTAGAAGAGTGAGTTTTGCAAATCTGGGTTGTTAGACATTTGAGCCATGTTTGATAGCCTATGTTGATGCTTTCCCATGTGCTCATAGAGCCTTAGAGGTAGGAGAAGCAAAGTTGAACCCTAATAGCCCTCTTGTAACATAAAAACTGGTCACTTTGCCCCATGATATCCAAGTTTGAACAAACAACCTCTTCTTGCTTTGAAATTTGGCATGTGACTAGATCTTGTCTAGAGCTTTTTGGGAAGCTAAAGATCAGGTCATTTGGAGGTCTGTGAAATTTTCTATGATTTTTCAAAGTTGGTATCAGAATTTCAGATTTTGCATCAGCACTGTTCATTTAGTCAGTTTTAAAATTGGGTCATCCGAGACAGTCACAATGACTTGCAGCAACTAGAATCACCTCATTTGGAGGTCTAGAGAGGAAGATATGCATTTTCGAAGTTTGAAGTTTCTGCCCAGTATCAGTCATCTTACCTAACCAGAGGTACTGTTCCATTGATTTTTGAGAGTTTGGCTTGATGAACTAATCTGGAGACATTTTTTCTCTCTAGTTAACATCCACATCTTTCCATAATGATATCATTTGCATGCATTGGATTTTTGTGGAATTAGTTGGATATTTTTGAAGTTCACATCAGTAAATTGTGACAATATCAGGACCAGTCTGACCTCCAGATGATTTTCCATGTCAAACGTGTTGTGTGTGGGATTTTAAGACTTCTACATATATTTAGTATGAAGTAGACATCCTAAGCTTTCCAGAATGACCAAGAGTGCATGTTTTCGATTTTTCTAGATTTAGTTGTGATTTTTCAAACTTTGCCCAGAAATGAGGCCAAGCCTAGCCGAAAGTGAACATGCATGTTTCATACCTCTTTTTGGTTTCCATGGGCTAAGAGCATGTTTTTGGGATTGAAATGAGTTGTAATGGTGCAACTAAATATGAGGATGCATAGAATGAGTTCACACGGTCCATGTGACACCGAAATGAATTTTTAACCATGCCTCAACTTTAAGAAAGTGTATGACTTCAATGAGGAAGATCTCACTTTATCCTTCCTATATCTCATATGAGCATGTAAGGCATGATGGGTATGAGCTAGAAATGATAGTGTTATAGATTTAATAAAACAAACATTTCAACTATTATATTGCAACAAAAATTACTCATTGTTATACCCAAATAAATTACATTAAAAAGTAAAAATATTAAATTCAAATTTAAGTATAATTTGACTGAAATATGGTTTGCCTTAGCCAACCATATTTTGGTTGGCCAATTGAGAAAAGCTATAACCTAACAACTTTTTATCAATTTTTAGTGTAATTTTTTATCTTTTACTATTTAAAAACTGAAAATTTTTTATTTAACTAAAATTTAGTAAAAAATTATGTAGAAGTGAAATATATATATGTATATTACCATGTCAGTCAAAATTTAGTTGGATCCCTCAGTCAAAAATTATGAACATTGTTTTGTGTGTGTATCAAAATGATATGATTTGAATTAGAATATATAATTATTTTTTAAAAAACAATTTAATTTCTTGTAATGTGCGGTTTTAAAATTTAAAAAATATATTTTTTATATTAATTTTTAAAATAAATTAACATTTCAACTATTATATTACAACAAAAATAACTTATTGTTTTACTTTAAAAAAATTACATTGAAAAGTGAAAACATTGAATTAAAATTAAAGTATAGGTCGACTAAAATTTTGATCAGCCAATGGACAACTTGGCAGTTTTTCTATGAATTTCTAGTGTAGTTTTTATCTTTTACTATTTAGTGATCAAACATTTTTTATTCAATTGAAATTTAGTCATAAATCATGTAAAAGTTAAAAAAAGTTATATTATCATATTAATCAGATCCCTCAGTCAAAAATTATGAACATTATTGTAGTGTATTGCCCAAATGATTCCCTATAGTGTTTCACCTCTCAGTTCTTCTTACTATGAATTAGAACTAACAAATAGTGATTAGTAATTTGCAAGAATTAAGAAATTGAACAATACATTGATAGGAATAAAAGTCAATATATGAATATCTTCATTCAAACACAATCGATAAACAAATCCATTGAAACTTAAAATTTGAGGGTTTTAGCTACTCATAATTGAAAACAAAATCTTAAGAACTAAATCAAATGAATTCATGACAATAGAATGAAGAAAAGTATATAAAAGAAAATTTATTCAATATGATGTAGCAATTTTCAAAAGGAATTCTAGATTTCCAAGGTGTCACAATATTCTCCAGAGCTCTTTCTTGACTAAAACATGTGGCTAATGGTCACCCTTCATCTTTCTTATAGTGTTTAACCTAAGATTAAGATCCTTTTTTTCCAAAATTTCCCTTCAATTTCTTCACAAATGCACTAATATTATTGCATATGATCGAGCTATATAAATCTGTCTAATCACATAGTCTGGCTATCTGATTCACTATTTTGATTTTCTCTTCATGTTCTTGTAGTTACATGTGCCATACGATTTTACATGGTAGGCACATGTAACTCTTTGTTTTTGGCTTCTTATAGTCCTAAATATACTCTCATGTAATCTTTCAAGAGTAGGCCATGTACTTTCTTGCTTTAGATGTTTCTTTTGTTGAAAGTCCTATATTTTTCCCATCCTATTCATTCTTAATCAAAGCATATAGAAATTGCATAAAAATCATATAATTTGAACTCTAATAAACTAAATTTAAAGCTAGATAAGCATGTAAATTTTACTCATATCAGGCTTGCAAATCCATATTAATAGAAATCCTTAATTCTATATGTAAATTCTTTTTCCTTTTTATCTATGCTACAATATACTTCAACTTCTAATGCTTCTTTCCCAGTGTAATTGTATGTTGGATGACAATCTAAGGAATAAATTTTGGTATAAACATATGATTTAATAATAAATAATAAGTGACATAAAAAACTCTCTTCCAAGTTTATTTAGCACATAAAATCTCCTTAATTTTCTTATATTGCATCTCTAGGAGCTAGACATACTTAAATTCTATGCCATTTAATATATTTGAAAGTATTTTAATTTATGTTGCAAGCTACTCTAAGAAAAGAAGAAATTCCTTCATCAAATTCTTGTTCTAGTTTATACCACCACCTTTGCAAAAGAATTGTTATACTATATTATAGATACACATACCTATTCTTATTATAGCAATGGGCAATTGTAGTAATACCCGTTTATTCTAAAAAGCCCTAATTACTAAAGGATGTGCCTTAAATAGAAAGATTTGAGGTCAAATAAAATTAAAACAATAATCTAAAAAATTAAAAATGAGGATACAAGGCTAAAGATGCCTAAAAACTAGAGCCATAATAGTTAAATAAAATCAGATAAAAACTAGTGGCATTTTTGTAATTTTTCTTTTAAAAAATACAAAGAAATGATTTTTAAATGGAAAAATTGAGTTTTTCGTGGTTCTTAGAGGCCCTAAAAATTATATGAATCCCTGAAATGGTCAAAACTCCTCTGATTTGTATTTTTAGTTATCGGTTGACCAAAACTTTGATTGAATCATTCATGAAGATTTTAAATTCAATTTGAGTGAAACCAAATCTATTTTATAAATTAGAGGGCCTAAGTTTTATGATGAAAAAGAAAATTTTCAAAAAGAAGTTGAAATGAGCCCAAATGGAAAGAACTAAGATAAGGGACTAAATTATAATTTTAGAAAATGTTGTAAATGGACCCTTAGGCTTATTAAATCACATTCCTTTCTTCTCTAGCCTCACCAAAAACTTGCTTCTAGTCCAAATAGATTCTAAGAGAGTCTCAAGAGCCACATGAAAGGGGAGAGCCAAGGGAGGAAGAAGAAGCTTGAAAAGGGTAACATTTGGTTACCTTTTCATGCTCTTTCCTTTACTAAATCTCTTCTCCTCTTTCTCCTCTCTTTTGCCATGGTTTTAATGGTTCGTTTGGGCATGTTTTGGGATTGGTTCAGTAGAGGAGAAGGAGAGATTGAAAGGAAGCTTTGAAGCATAAGAAAGAGCTCTTGGAAAAGCTTGTAAACAAGGTAAGAATTCATGATTATGTTGCTTCTTCTTGACTTTTCTCCTTCTCTACCATTTTGGCCAAAATAAAGGGGAGGTGTTAGCAACTTTATCTCAACCTAAACTTGATAGGAATGGGGGTTTTGAAGCCTAAGGAATCCAAGGAAGCAATTAGAATTCAAAAAGAACCATTAGATAACAAGTTATGGTAATTAGGGATTTTATTATACCTTGGCAAATAAGAAGCTTCCTAATGGTAATTTAGGATGTCTAAGACTATGAATGAGTTCACAAGACATCTAGGAAGCTTCATGGATGGCAAAATTCCTAGGAAATGGAAGAAAACTCCATAGGTGCTTCACTTGATGTGCATCTCAACCTAAGCGAGGAAGTGGCACCTAAGGAGATTTTCTTTAATTCTAAGGATAGAAATGGCTAGATATGAATAATAAACACCAAAGAAACCATTGGTTTGAATTTAGAAACCATATTTTGAAAGATAAAAGTTTAGGTTTCTTTTTAGGCATAAAAAAGAAATTTGGTGTTTGGCTCCTTGGAGTGAGTTTGTGATGACTCTAATAAGTTTGAATGGAGGCATATGACTTAAATTAAGTGAGAAATTAGAGATAAGATCTTTAATTATATGAGTTGCTTCATTATGCCTTGTATGAAACCATAAACTAGAGATAGTTTATATGAGGCCAGAGTTGGTTCCAATGATGTGTTTGTGTTTTGTTTGATGTGTGTAGGCCAAGTGAATCAAGTCCCTCCTAGGTGTAGGTGTGAGGCCAAGCCAAACACATAAGAAAGCAAGGAAAAGTTTGTGCTTCTTACATCAAGATAGCTCTCTATCCTTTCTTGTATACATTTCTTAGTGGTATGATTGTCATTGAATGTTTGTATATATGTTTGAATCATAAGACATGCTATTTGTTATTGGTTTATTGCCATGGTACCATTATTCTTCTTGAATTGCTTTAGAATTGTGCAATTGCTCTTATAGATGAGGTTGTGCCAAAAGTCCCTTGGATTAGGTGAGACAAGGCCAAAAGTCTCAAGAATAAGTGAGGCTAAGTCAAAAGTCTCTAGAAAGTAGGTGAGGCTAATCCAAAAGTCTTAAATAATAAGGTGAGGTTAGACCAAAAGTCCCTAGAGCTTGATTTTGACCTTGACATATTTATGTGTTGTGGAAATTATGATTTGAATGATTCTTGGAAGTTTTTGGTGCATACTTATATTCTTTGACATAAATATATGCCTTGTTTGCTTACTTGAAAGGGTGAAAGAACTATTAAGATTCTTTAAATCTCGCTCTCCCTCATTTTCTATCTAACCATATTTAGGTGAAACTCAAGGAAGCAAAAATGGGAGCTAAGGAGTATGATTTATAATACTTTGATAATAGAATAATTTTTAATGTAATTAAATGTCAAAGCTTGTATGTATGGGTTATTTTTTAGATGCAAACCTTTGAGCAATTGCAAAAGTATGTATGTATGATGCATGAACCAAATTTAGAGCCATATGTATGGAAATGTGTGATTTTGCCACCTTGGAGCTATAATGCAAATGTGTACATATGCAACTAGGATGGTGGTTTTAAGTTGTATGATGATTTGGATCATTTGGGATGTTTCTATAGGCTTCATTTGTGCTATGTAACATGCTTAAATGGTCATGGATGGTGTGGGAGACCATTTGGTGTAAATTGACCCTATTATGGTATCAAAAGGTGACATAATCCTAAGTTGAACCACAAACTAACCAAATGGATGAATTTGCGTATGAAATTTGGCATGTATATAGGTAACATCTAGATTTTTTCACATAGCTGAAGAGCACTCAATTTGGAGCTCTAGAGAATTTATTATGAATTTTCAAAGTTGTCCAAATTATGTAGATTTGTCAAGGTTACTATTTATATAGTCAGTTTGTTTCTCTATGTCATTTTAGACCAAATGAAATCCAATGCTCATTATATTTTACAAGCATAAACTAGATATCATAAGCTTTCCATAGCCACTGAGAGCACCTCATTTGGAGCTTTGTAAAGGGAGATATGATTTTTCAAAGTTTGAATTCAGCTGTAAGATGCCACCCATACTAGTGTTATTTTTCCATCAATTTTTATAGGGCAAACCTAGTTGCTTTGATCTAAAATTTTTGTGACAATTAGGGATGCCCTAATATTTCTAAAATGGTATGTTTTACATGATTTGGATTTTTCTCAAATTAGTTATGAATTTTTGAATTTCATATCAAAATATGGAACCAGAAAAATTTGCACTTAAACTTGAATTTGTGTTGCTCACTCCAAACCCAAAATGGTAGCTATGAGTTGTGGTATTTCTGGTCCATTAAGTATATTATGAATAGGAGAAAATTTTGGTAAGGCCAAACGGTCCATATGATTAAAATTGAATTATTTTGACTTACGATAATGGTTAATTTCGCTGCTAGAATTGGTAATTTAATAAAAATCAAACTTTTATACCACTTGTCATATAGTTTTGATGATATCTTGATATGGTGTGACAATTGTTATTGTCATACCATATCTAGAGGCCACTTAATATGCATGTCAAAGGATTTAAAAGAGTCCATTTTAATAAAATTTGCATTTTAGGCAGCGAAAATAATCGACACGAAAAGCCAAAATAATTCATTACTTGTCAAAAGAGTCATATGAGCTTGCCATATTTATTTTTCATCCTTAACATGTGTGCCTAATCAAAACTAACTTAATTTAGAGTCCAAAAGTTAGATCTAAGCCATGCATCATGAAAGGGCATGTTACTTTGCATTTTTCCAAGTTTTTCATATTCTAATATGAACTTTAAAAAACCATAATTAATTATAGAAAAATTGAAATCATGTACCATTCTGGAAAGCTCAAGATTTCTTCTAACCACCATAAAACTTTTAGATCAAAACAACTAGGTTTGCCCTATAAAAACTGATGGAATAGTAACACTAGTCTGGATGGCATCTTACAACTGAGGTCAAACTTTAAAAATTCATATCTCCCTTAATACAAATCCAAATAGGGTGCTCTTGGCTATGGAAAGCTTATGATATCTAGTTTATGCTTGTCAAATTTCGTGAGCATTGGGTTCCATTTGACCCATGAATGACATAGAAATGCAAATTGACCACATAAACAGTAACCCTGATAATTTTGCATAATTTGGCCAACTTTGAAAATTCATAATAAATTCTCTAGAGCTCCAAATTAGGCGTTCTTTAGCTTTATGAAAAGTTCTAGATGAGACTTATATTCATGCCAAATTTCCTGTACAAAACCATCCATTTGGTTAGTTTGTGATTCAGTTCAAGATTTGATTAGTTTTGGAACCATAAAAGGGTCTTAAATGCACCAAATGGTTTTCTACTCATTCCACAACCATTTGAGCACATCCATAAGCATAAACATAGCCTATGAGAGCATCTCAAATGGTCCAAATCATCATGCATCTCAAAACCACTTTCCTACATGGCTTTATACACACTTGCATCGAGGCTTTATGGTGTCAAAAGTGCACATATTCATTCCTTTGACTTCAAAATTGATACATACACCATAGTTACATACATTAGTCATGTTCAAGTGTTTACATCATATATACATCATATAGTTACAAAATTTGACATTAAAATGCTTAATTTTCTATTCTATTGTCAAAGTATCCTTCTTCATGAAGCTTAGCTCTCATTCCTAGCTCAACTTGGCTCACCTCTGGTTAGACATATGTAGGGGAAGAGTGAGATTCAAAGAATCCTAATAGCTCTTTTACCTTTTTGAACATACATATATGGTATATTTCATGTCAAAAAATGCAAGCTTGCAAAGAAAGCTTCTAGTAAACATACGTAAGCATAATTCCATGTCACATAAGTTCATACAAGTCAAACATAGGCTCTAAAGGATGTTGGTCTACCCGTCATCTAGTTTCCTTAAGACTTTTGGACTTGCCTCATCCACTTTTAGGAACTTTTGACTTAGCCTCATTCTTTCTTGAAACTTTTAGCTTGGTTTCACCCATTCTTAGGGACTTTTGGCTCATCCTCACCCATTCTAAAGAACTATTGGCATAACCACATCCATTCAAGCCATCTTAAACTCAAATTGCATTTAAAAAATAACATAATGGTACCAACATATTCAATCAATAGCTAGAGACATGTTTCATGCTTTAAATATACACACAAGCATTCTAAGACAATCAAACATTCAAGAAATGCATGCAAGAAAGGTTGGAGAGCTACCTTGTGCTAAGAATCATAATTTTTCCTTTGCTTTTTCCTTTCCTTTTTTGGCCACACACTTACACCTAGGAGAATCTTGATTTGCTTGGCCTAGACACATCAAACAAAACACAATTCAATCATTGGAACCACTTTTAGCTTTACTTAAATTCCACACAAGTCTACTTTCTCTTATAACATTATTATGGTTCCATACAAGGCCTAATGATGCAACTCTTAAAATTCAAGATCTTAGCTCTAATTTCTCATTCATTCTAGGTTATATGACTCCATTTAAACTCATTAGAGTTATCACCAATTCAATTCAAGGAGTCTAAACTCAAACTGCTTCTCTCTATCTTAAAATGGAGTCTAAACTTCCATCTCTTAAACCATGGCTTTTAAATTCAAACCAATGGCTTCCTTGATATTTACTAGCCATATCTAGGCCATTCTTATCCTTAGAATTAATTAAAACTCTCCTTAGGTGCTTGGACACTTCTTGGTCGAGACATGTAACTATATGAGCACCCATAGAGTTTGCTTAGTTTTTCTTAGGGAATTGGCATTGGTGAAGCTTCTTAAATGTCTTATGGACTCATACATACTCTTACATAAGCTAGACTATCTTTAGAAAGCTTTAAAATTAGCTAGGTGCAATAAAATCCCTAGTTTCAGTAACTTGAATTTTAATGGTTCTCACTTTTGCACCTTCTAAGATAGAGCTTGAATACGTTTGGACTAGAAGTAAATCAATTGTGAGGGCTGAAGATGAATAGGATGTGTTTTAAGAAGCCAAAGGATCACTTTTACAACTTTTTAAAAATTTCAATTTAGTCCTTCTTTTTATTTCTTTCCATTTGGGCTTATTTTAAATCCTTTTTTAGAACTGTCTTTTCCATCATAAAATTTAAGTCCTTTTATTCATAAAATGCTTTTGGTTTTACCTAAATTAGATTTAAAGCCATTCTGAACTGTTCAATCAAAATTTCAATTAACTGACAGTCGAAATCGCTCATCAGAAGGGTTTTAACTGTTTTAGGAGTTCCTATAATTTTTAAGGCCTTTGAGAACTCTAGAAAACTCAAAGTTTTCATTTAAAAATATTTCCTTTAATTTCAAAAAAGCACCCAAAATTACAAAAATACCATAGTTTTCATCTGATTTTATTTAGATACTCTAGCTTTGATTTTTGGACATTTTAATCCTTATATCCTCATTTTCAATTTCTAGATTATTGTCCTAATTTTATTTGGCTTTAAGTTTTTTTTATTTAGGAGATATCCTTTAGTAATTTCCTTAGTTTAGGGCATTTTAGAATAAACGAGTATTATAGTTATGGCATAGAATCTAACAAAAAGGTAGTTGTAATTGAATAGGTTCTTAACATGTATGATTATATGCATTATCCCAATTTAAAGCATGGTGTGTGGCATAATATCCTATGTTGTAATCTAATGTAGTCCCTAAAGAATGAAAAGAGACAATTTAGGAAGGGGTTTTAATGGGAGAAAAGACCAGTCAAGGTTAAAAGTGCCGATTTGGGCCAAACAGGGAGAAAATTAAGGATTTAGAAAACATGAAAAATAATTTAAGAAATGCATATCCCTTGCCATTATATTATAAAATAAGGGTAGTTGATCAATCAGATGATGTTGGTTTGGTTAAATCCCTGACGATATGTAAATCAAGATTCCTAGTGGCAATATTTTCGTCTAGAAATTTTTAAACTATTTTCAATCCTTGTAATCTCTAAGCAAATATTTTTAATAAAGAGGAGAGTCTAAAATTTGGTATGGAGAAATTAGTTTCCAAGAAGACTGAAAAATATGTTCAAATGGAGGAATCAAAGTATAAGGGCAAAATAATCAATTCTGAACAAGTTATAAAACCCTAGATTCTTATACATATAGCACACCTCATCTCTTCTGCCTCCCATGACCATCTTTGCCCTACAATTTCAAGCTTTCTTGGTGTCATGAAGAAGGAAGGAGAGAGAAGGGAAAGAAAGCCAAAATAGGTAAAGGAATATGTCAATTTTTACTATGATTTATTCATGAAACTTTCTTTACTCCTTGTACTCTTTCTCATAATGGGTTTGGTTTCTTAAAATGGTGAAGTTTGTGGCTATTACCTTAATTGAAAGAGATCATTTGTAGAAGCTAATTACACTAAAATAGTCTTTATCAAAAGCTCATTAAAGCAAGGCATGATTTAAACTAGAAAAAATTTGTATCCTTAGAACTTCAGCTTCATACTTGCTCAGCTAAGGGAGAGTGAAGGAAGAAAATATGTACCATTAGGGTTTGGTTTCAACCTTGAGCATTTCAAAACTCTAGGAGGATTAGTTGATCGTTATAATATCATATTTGAATTAGAAATAAATCATAGATATCCTAATAACCTTAAATTATTTCTTAAATAAACATAATATCAAGCTGTGGACTTTAAGAAGGGATGTCAGCCAAGCTAGGAAAATGGTACCTAGGGGAGTTTTTGATTTAGTCTAATGAATTAAGAGGTTTAAATGGGTAGTATAAAGGCTAGATGAACTATTGGTTTGAGGAAAAGAATGAGATTTGATGATATTGAGATTATGGTTCCATAAAAACCATAATATGCCTTATGAATGGAATAAGTGATATAGCTAATTCTTTAGACTTGTTTTAGCCTTAAAAAGTGAATAATATAAGATAGATGAATGGTGGAATTGCTACATGAAGTGCAGCAAATGGGATGAATCATTTGGGACACCTAAAATAACCTAAATCATACTTTATGTTC
>JAIUCV010002509.1:0-10000 GCA_026724425.1 Erythrophleum ivorense
TTTAAGAAAGAGTCGCTTAGATTTATCCATGGTTTGTTTATTCCTTATCCCGAAAATCCTATTTCTTACAAAATAGGATTTGTTTTGTTTCTATTTTTTTATTCTTATATTTTTAATATTTTATTTTTAATATTTTGAAATATATGTTATATATACAATTTCGAATATAATTTAGAACAATATGAAAAAATATATCATTTTTCATGTTCCTTGGAGGGGTGACACACAAGCGATCAATTTTCTCTATTTCTTTATCTCCCCGTGAATCGTATGTTTGCAACAACAGGGACAGAATTTTCTCAATTCCAATCGACTAGGCGTATTGTGTCGATTCTTTTGAGTAATATATCTGGAAATACCCGTTGATTTCTTATTAACACTGTTTCGAACACAACTGGCACATTCCAAAATAACCCTTATTCGGATATCTTTACCTTTGGCCATGAACCTCCTTTGTGTTTTTGATTCACTTAACTCTTCTATTTTACGATTCGAAGCGAAAAGGAACGAAAAAAAAATAATAGAAGTTGCTAACTCGAAATCAAATTATGAAGGATCTCGTTCCAATCAATATAGTATAGTAATAATTAAGTAATCCAATGATTTCTAACTATATTTAGAATCACAGTACAGTATTTCAGTTTTCATTTAAGTATCCTGTATGATATTCTTGCCCCGCCTTAGCCATTCCATTTCCATTTCTGGTCTCACCCTATTATTTAATAGAAATGGAATTCATTATTAATTGAATTTTGAATTTCTTATTAATTAAATTCAATTGAAGCCTGGACCGAATTCCGAGTTTCACTGAGGCCGAATCCGACTTTATTCTTTCTCTTTTCTAACTTATTCGAATTCTAAAAAAGAAAAAAGAAGGAGAAGGGGGGATTAATCACAGATATTTGATTGTATCTCTAATCTTCTTCACCCCTTCCCGTGTCAATAACTAGAATGAAAAAAAGGGGAATATCAATGCATCCGGGAATAAACGATTGATCTCTATCAATAGACCTGCTAAAGCCCCGAACCATAGAGTACTTACCACTGGTGCCACGGAGAGATATGTTTTTAGATCTCGCATTTAAAATCCTCCTTCTTTATTCTTAATTCTTATTCTTTATTGTAATTTGTAATACATAATTACATATATGAATATGATCGGATGGTTATTTAGTTAATAACCACTTGTATTTGTACGCAGAATTCCTAATTCAAATTGAAATGTACAACGATTCATTAGATATTCTTTTTTTTTAACAAAAAAAGAGGTCCATTTCTGCTCTGCCCGAGCATTCCCTAAAAATATTCATTTTTTTGTTAGGCGGATGTCAGATGTATATAAGTCTTTTATTATTATAATTAAGTTATACAATATGAAACTAAAAAGAAAAAAAATGGCAGGATAATTTATATATATCAACGGAGAAAATCAAGATGTGGAAAACAAGACAAAGATTCTTTACAATGACACAGTAAACCAATTGAAAGGGATGTAGCGCAGCTTGGTAGCGCGTTTGTTTTGGGTACAAAATGTCACGGGTTCAAATCCTGTCATCCCTATCCCTAACTATTACTTATCTTATGAGCAGTAACAAGGGATCAATTTTAATCGGTCTCAATTGAGACCGATTAAAATTGGACATACATACTCAATAGAAATAGATGTATATTCTATCAATATATATATGATGAGAGTTCTATATATAGATTATGATAGTATATGCATGAAAGATGAATTGGGGTCACATAAAATTCTTTATGAAAATAAAGCGCTCTTAGTTCAGTTCGGTAGAACGCGGGTCTCCAAAACCCGATGTCGTAGGTTCAAATCCTACAGAGCGTGATTCCATTCTTGTTAGATCGAGAATGACACTGAAATAATGGAACAGCAGTCTAAAGTCTTAATTTGACCTCCTGTGAATTAGGATTAAAACAAAGAAATAGGAGGTCAATAAACAAAAAAGATGTTAATTAATCAAAGGTCCAACTGATCACCACGCCGGTATTGTAAATATGCAGTTACGAATAATCCAGCCAAAGTAATAGGAATTAGACCTAACACGATTCCAAATAGAAAAACTTCAATCATTTTTATTTGTTTGAAAGGAGAAAGGGGTAGGTAATAAATATCCTTAAATATTAATCTGTATTGCCCATGAATCTCAATGACCAAGAATTGGAAATTGACACGGTAAGGAACTATAGAATATATTGAATATCCCAGAAAGATTGATTTTTATGAATTGTTCATTCAATTAATTTCATAATCTCAAATCAAATAAGTCGTATCTTGCTCAGACCGATAAATAGAAATGAGGTTATAGTTAAAGCTGCTAGTAGAAAACCGAAATAACTAGTTATAGTGGGCATGAAGAGGCTAAATGAAATATGTTCTTTTTATACATATGTTTAAAAAGCACTTCCCTAAGTTTCCATTTTTGAAAGAAAGATAGGAAGATAAGCAAAAATACCACTTGCAAAATACAATTGAAAGTTTTTGATTCATCAATCAATCATTATAGACGAACAAGAATATAGTAACATAGGTAAGAAATCCATTTATCATCTGTGACATCTACCCATCCTGTGATTCCAAATCAACAGATTCATTGAGCAACTCTTGAGTTGAGTAAACTAATATAATAAAAAAGATTTTATTATATTAAAATGGAATAAGAACTTTGTTGTGTAACTTCATTCAATTCAAAAAAGAAAACTTTCTTTTTCTTTGAATTAATATAGAATCAAATCGGAAAAATATCTATTTTGATCCTTTTTTTATTTATTAATTTGGATTGTATCTAATCCATTTTTCTATTTTAGAACAAAAGAAGAGTGACCCTATAATGCCCTTTACTTTACTTTTTTAGTTTCATTTTAACTCATTGGATTTTGTAGTGGGTTCCATTCTCATAATATCTCCAACGAGAAGAAAAAAGGTATCAGATCGCTCGAAACTAGGGTTCTACATTTTTTTTGTCTTTCCATATTTTAATATAAAATAAAGCTCTATCCTTGTAATTAAGCCAAGAAGGAGCCTTTTGGGTCTAATACAAGAACAACAATGCGCGCGCCGCGAATATTGATAAAAATTTTATTCAAAAATGGAATTAGTTGTTATTTTTCTGCCATTAAATACTATCTATTACTGCTATTATTGTTACTTGTTACTGGACAACTAACCAATTCTTTAAAATGAAAAAAGGTGGGTTCCAACAAAAAACATCTTCTACAACCACAAAAAGTATATTTCTAGATTTCGCATCTAATTGAATTGTAGAAATATGATAATCTCCTCCATGAATTATTAGAAACCAATCCGTCGGATTCACATTTTATTTGATCCTCAGTTTCTAGTCCGAAGCTAATAATGTAGAAATCTTATACTATAAAAAATTGAGGAATTTTCTATTGAGTACATCGCGACAAGCAAGAAGAAAAGAAGAAATAAATTATCTAGTACTTGATCTCGCTACTGATTGTGAAATTGCATTGCTGTGTCAGAAGAAAGATAGCTATACTGATTCGGTATACTCTAAAGACACCCTTGGTACAATATTGACGATCTAACAAAGATTGAATTTCAGTAAATTTCTACTTACTGATCTCATCTTTTATGGAATCGATCCCCCTTTGACTGTACAAGAATATGTGGAGCTCGACATGTCTGGAAGCACAGGAGAACGTTCTTTTGCTGATATTATTACCAGTATTCGATACTGGGTTATTCATAGCATTACTATACCCTCCCTATTCATTGCGGGTTGGTTATTTGTCAGCACGGGTTTAGCTTACGATGTATTTGGAAGCCCTCGCCCAAACGAGTATTTTACAGAGAGCCGACAAGGAATTCCATTAATAACTGGCCGTTTTGATCCTTTGGAACAACTCGATGAATTTAGTAGATCTTTTTAGGAGGCCTCAATGACCATAGATAGAACCTATCCTATTTTTACAGTACGATGGTTGGCTGTTCACGGACTAGCGGTACCCACCGTTTCTTTTTTGGGGTCAATATCAGCAATGCAGTTCATCCAACGATAAACCTAATCCGAATTATAGAGCTACGACACAATCAAACCCAAACGAACAAAATGTTGAATTGAATCGTACCAGTCTCTACTGGGGGTTATTACTCATTTTTGTACTTGCTGTTTTATTTTCCAATTATTTCTTCAATTAAGGGAATAGTAAATATATATTAGGAATTCTCTTATCCCGTTCGGAAGGATATCATCTCATAATTATCTATGACTGTTTATGTCTCTAGCATGACTACTTGATGAAATGTGGAGGAAAGTGGGATAAATGGCTGATACTACTGGAAGGATTCCTCTTTGGATAATAGGTACTGTAACTGGTATTCCTGTGATCGGTTTAATTGGTATTTTCTTTTATGGTTCATATTCCGGATTGGGTTCATCCCTGTAGTAATCGGCTGAACTGAGTTTTCGAAATGAAAGCGTAAGAACTCAACAGGACCCCCTCTTTCTTTGACGAGAGGGGGTCCTGTTGAGTTCTTAATAATCATAATATTTTTTTATTCGTATAAATGACAAAATAGAGAACTTTTTCCGATGTTTCAAAAAACTCCATTTCATTTTTTTTCTGATGATATTTTTGAAAAATGAACTTCATTAATTGATTCAAAACATCTCTTCCTCGATAATATCTGTCGATACTTTCAAAGTTAAAATAAAGAAAACGAAAGTAAAACAAAGAAGGAATCCCTTGATTTCCTTTTTCTGGGCGGCACAATATAAATATAATTAATTATATTATATATTTTCTATTTCTATATATTTTTTCTATCGACCATATATCATGCGAAGCGAACCCTTTCTATACTAAAAGAATCTTACTCTAAATTGGAGTATATAATATTTTTCAAGGTTGAATTTATTTATAAACAAGTTCATTGAAGAAGTTCTATTTGTTCAATAAAATTCCCTCTCTTTTTTGTTTGTCCACTACTCTACTACTTCTTATATGTTATATGCAATAAAAAAAAAAAAAATATTATATGTCATAAAGGTTCTAATAAAAACTCGGAAAAAATCTAAACTAAGAATAGGATTCTTTGACGAACGGGATCAATAGGCATTATTATATTAATATTTCGGAGAATATTTCGACACAAACAAGAAGAATTCTAGGAAGACAAATAATCCCTCCTAGAATCCCGTTTTTCCAATTTCTATTTATACTGTGCTTAATATTCTCCGCTTTTTTATCTTATGTTTAGTATCTAGTTGAATTTTCTTATATTCAAATAGAAAAACTATTAAATAAATATATTTATATTCTATGACATTGAAATCCGAAAACAGTGACATAATTATAACGCTCCAATTTATTGGGGTTGAAAAAAAAAAAGAAACAAAGAATAAGAATAGGTAAAGTCAAATAGTCTTCTTCACAATATACATACTATGACTGACTAGTACTGCGGTGAATTCTCTAAATATGGTAGAAAAAGAATAGAAACAAGTAAAGGACTTTTCAGAATTTTTGGATTCTACAGAATTACATAATTATCAACAAGAATTTAGTTATTTTTACGAACTCCATATGTTGATAAATCCGTGGACCTAGAAATTCATTTCAGACAATTGAACCTTCTCAAACTGTTTCTTTTTAAGAACCAAAAAGATTTGTGCCAAAATAACGGATGCCAAGAAGAACAAGAGACCTTGGACACGTAACGGATCTTGAAGTACTATTTCCACATCCCCCTGACCAAATCCACCCACATTGGGATTACTCGTTAATGGTTGATCAAGTTTGATAGATTCACCCTCTGAAACAAGAAGTTCTGGTCCTGGAGGTATAATATCAATCACTTCGCGGCCATCCGATGCATCTACTATAGTTATTTCATATCCCCCTTTTTCTTTTCGTATGATTTTGTTTACTATACCTGCTGCTGTAGCATTATAAACATTATTATTACTCTTGCTCCCGTCGGGATAAATCTGCCCCCTTCCCCTGTTCCCGCCTACGTATATGGGATATTTTAAGAAGTGAACATCTCTCTTAGTAGCGGGATCGGGGGACAGAATAGGAAAGGTGATCTCATTATATTTCTGACCAGGAACAGGGCCTACCACAAGAATATTTTTTTTAGTGGGACGATAGCTTTGAAAAGACAGATTACCTATCTTTTCTTTAATCTCAGGCGAAATACGATCGGGGGGAGCCAATTGAAACCCCTCCGGTAAAATAAGAACAGCCCCCACATTCAAAGCCCCCCTTTTACCATTAGCAAGAACTTGTTTCACTTGCATATCATAAGGAATTCGAACAACTGCTTCAAATACAGTATCAGGAAGTACCGCTTGTGGAACCTCGATATCCACGGGCTTATTAGCTAAATGGCAATTGGCACATACAATACGGCCAGTTGCTTCTCTCGGATTTTCATAACCCTGCTGTGCAAAAATAGGATATGCATTTGAAATGGGTGCTCGAGTTATTATATATATCATGAGCGATACGGAAATGAATCGAGTAATCTCTTCCTTTATCCAAGAACAGGAATTTCTAGTTTGCATGGTCCAATCATTGATCCTGAAAAGTTCTACAATAAAATTAGGTCGGTCACTGGTACAGTTCCCTATCCATGATTCTGCTATGTACTGAAAAAATTTTACTGGAATATAGGAGGAATCCCCTGGATGGGTAGAAAGAAAAAGAAAAGAATAAGTCAATTTTTGAATGTTTGGCTTTTGTACAAAATAACAAACTTTATAATTGGATCAGTGGATCAATTTTTCAGTCATTCATTGAATGATAAATCACTACAAGTGACGGAGATACACGATTTAAATAACGGAAAATCCAATATTTAAAAATTGTATCTAGAATGACTGGAAAAGTGGAAACAAGACCGGATATAATTTGATCATTATGAGCAAATCCAAAATCTTTATAGACAGAACCAATCATTAGTTCCCAACCATGGGTCGAATGGAATCCTATACATAAATCAGTTAATAAAAGAATAGAAAAAGCTTTTATTGTGTCGCTTAAGTTATATAGGAATTCTTGAACCCAAGAGTTAAGAATAATAAGTTCTTGATTACCTAAAATAGAATAACCACTTAAAATAACGAAACATATTATATTTGTCGAGAAGTGCAAAATCGTATGGATACGATCTTCGTTGTGCGTCTTGATCAATTGGATTGTTTCTTTGTAGATTCCGATACGAAGGTTTTGTAGACGTGTTTCCGGGTATTCCTTTATCATTTCATCCAAGAGTAACAGTTCCTCTAATTCTATGAATTTTTTTAGAATACTCTTTTCTTGAATATCATTCAAGAAAATTTCGGATTGCCTAGTATTCGACCAATTAGTAACCCAAGATTCCATATTTTTCTTAAATGAGAAAGAGATCCACCAGGGCAAAAAGACTATAGATGAAAGATATAAAAGGGGAATGAATGCTTTCTTTTTTGCCATTTTTCGTCTTTAATGAACTCAGCTTCACCTCATTCGTCAACTCTATATGATAAGAATATTTCTATCAAGCATAAGTTCTATTACAAGTCATCGAGCCTATAAATCTATTCTCACGTTTTTTTTTTTATTTTTATTTGCAATTTGCAATTCGGGAGTTAGTTCTTGAATTTAGAAAGAATACACAAATAGAATAAGAAAAAGAAAGAGTCTGCTTCCAATTCGAATGAAGAAAAAAAATTCTTGTTTCCAAAGATATCAATTGCTAAAATTCGAAGCAATTGCCCCTTTCGATGAATGCATGAAAGAGCACTTCAAGTAATGAATATTAGTCGGATTTCGAAACGAAAGAACGCCCTTTCTATCAAAATAAAAAATATCAAATATTTCGAAAAAAAAAATGAACTGAAAAAGAAATGTTTTCTTAAAAAAAAAACGGAAAAAATTCAAGAATTCTTTTTTTTTTTTCAAAATACTTCAATTGGTACACGCAAGAAATAGGCCAATTCCGCCGCTTTTTGTTCAATTTCTCGTGGAGTCAAATTCTCGTCAATACGAGTCAAGGGAATGACCCCCTGTCCTCTGATTTCCATATAAAGGACACGACGAGTATAAATACCCTCCTTAACTTCTATTCTGATGGACTGAATGTCTTTCATAAGAAATCGGAGAAAGATACGACGATTTTTTCCAGGAAATCCCCAACGAAAAATACACACTATTCCCTCTTTTCTATCGAATCGATCATAACCACTACCTACATTCCACGAAATTGTACACCACAAATAGGAGCTAATAAAGAGACCAGCGATTCCATAGAAAGACATCACGATCCCTTGTGGAAAAAAAAGAATTTGCTGAGACGGAAATAAAGATAGCAAATTCCTACCAAGATAACTCGAAGTTCCAACCAATAAGAACCCTAATGAACCTAAAAAAAGGATAAAGGCCCAGCAGAAATTACTTGTTTTTCGAGACCCCGTTATAAGTTCTATCCATATACGTTCTGATCGCCAACCCATATTAGATCCGGTTGTATTTTATTGGAATTGGGAAAATAACCCAACCAAATGAATTTGACTTTCCTTTTCCTTGTTTCCGAAGTAACTCTCATCAACTAGCACTATTCTGATGTAAACCTTTAGGAGTAATTCATCGAATTGCTTCTAGATCTAAAAAAATAGATGAGATTTGTCCCTACTGCTGCCCGTATCTAAAAAATCTTGTTTTTTTGAACATGGAGAAATAAAGAAGCCATTGCAATTGCCGGAAATACTAGGCCCACTAAAGGCACAAAAATAGAGGGTAAGTTGCTGAGAGTTGTCATAGAATGGGTACCTCGATTTAATATTTGTACCTGTTTTTTTTTTAGTTATTTTTTTTAGTTATTGTTATATTGTTCTATTAATATTTAATATTTTTACCTGTTATTGTTATATTGTTATAAAGATATTTTATAATCACTAGAATTCATATATACTTATACCAAGTATATTTTCATATAGAATCATATAGAATTATATATATAATTATCCTAAGTATATCTAAGTGAGTATGAGTATATAATAAATAAGAATATAATTAAGTAGAATTAGAATATTATATAAATAAAAATATAAATAAAAATTCGAATTCTAAATATATTAGAATATATATTCTAATAAAAAAAGAAAAAAAAATGGAATAATTTAAAGCTCTACTTGATTTAATTTTGAGTCAAAGGAAAGAAAGCATGGAGCTGAAATAACTCACTAAGAACGCCCTTTAAAGGATTACGCGGTACGATTGAATCAAATAAGCCCTTATGGAATAAATATTCAGCTGCTTGTGAACCTTCAGGTACTGTCTTATTCAATGTTTGCTCAATTACTCTTTTACCCGCAAATGCAATGTAAGCATTGGGTTCGGCAATAATGATATCCCCCAACATACCAAAACTAGCTGTCACCCCACCAGTAGTAGGAGATGTAAGGATCGAGACATAGAATAACTTTTTATTTGCTTGATAATCATATAAAGCGGAAGATATTTTAGCCATTTGCATCAAGCTCAAACTTCCTTCTTGCATACGTGCTCCTCCAGAAGCACATACTAGAATAAGAGGTAAAAATTGATTGGTAGCATATTCGACCAAACGGGTGATTTTCTCACCTACTACGGATCCCATACTACCCCCCATAAACTGAAAATCCATAACCCCAATTGCTACGGGAATACCATTTAGTTGACCTGTGCCTGTTTGAACAGCCTCAGTTAATCCTGTCTTTCTTTGATAAGAATCAATACGATCTTTATAAGGTTCCTCTTCCGAATGAAATTCAATGGGATCCACAGAAACCATGTCTTCATCCATCGGATTCCAAGTACCTGGATCAATCAAAAGTTCGATTCTATCTGAACTGCTCATTTTCAAATGATATCCACAGTGTTCACAAATATTCATTTTTGATTTCAAAAATTTCTTATAATTTAATCCATAACAATTTTCGCATTGAATCCACAAATGTCTGTATTTTTTAGTTTCATCTAGATCATTAGA